>JAIZAY010001764.1:0-13261 GCA_029531755.1 Holothuria leucospilota | reverse complement strand
CGATCATTTTGAATACAATACTCACGGCTCGTTTCTTGCATGATCTCACCGGCCAGCGATACGCTGTTTCTGTGTACTTAACTACAAATTCCTACTTAGCGATTCAACCAAGATCAATGTTTAACCGGTTTCCAGAACTATCTCCCTGGTTTAAAAGGCCAAGAGATGGTGGTTAAATGTAACACATGGACAAATGTTGCTTTTGGAACCAAAAAAAAAGTCTTAAATCAGTTGTTCATTTACACAAGGAGTGTTTGTAATTTGCAGGCCGGGGTGCTTGTTTTGACGTTTAATAAAGGTGTGTATACGGTGTTGTACCTTCCCCCACCCAGGAGAAAAGTTCCCATTGAAACCCATTGATGTCCCACTTGGAACTTCCAATGGGACCTAATGGGTTTGCGAATGGGGCATAAACTGGATTCAATGGGACTCCATGAATTTAATGGGTGTAAAACCCCGTAAGAATCCCATTCGGTGGTTCCAACTGGGCACAAGGGTAATAATTGGGAGCAAATGGGTTTGAAATGGGACCCATTATGATTCAATGGGGACCCATTAAGATTCAATGGGATCTGTTTGCGGAGTCCCATTGGCAAATCTAGTCGGGTCCTATTGAGATCAACAAGTGTTCCCATTGAGTCCTGGTTTTAGTCCCATGCGAATCCAATGGGGGATAAATACTCGCAGCCCCATTGAATTCTAATAGGAATTAAATTGAACTCCCCATTAGATGTTTAATTTAATTAAAAAGCTGGAAATGCATGCAGCCCTGTGTCATTTATTGGTATGGTGGGTTGGTCAATGAAACAGGCCACTATTAATTGAATGCACATGGGGTTGCCATGAACACTACAAGGTCCATTGTGTGAATCCAGTAGGAAGGATGCAGCCCATTGTCCTGTTTAACCAGTGATTTCAGTGTGTTTAGAGAAGGTCTTACATGACACACAAAACACTGCAGTATCATACCAATGGTTACATCAATCCCACTTCAGATAAAACAGGGTTCATAGTAGGGTGTCCCCCTAGACTCCCGGCCTCTTGCAGGGCCCGAGAATAGGAAACGATGCTAACGAAATGTCTTTACATCGTCTTCAGTTCTGCAAATCACCTTGCACAAAAATGGCCCTGGGTATGGGCAGTTTTCACTACAATGAAGGCTGGGCTGGCGACAGATTCAAGGGGAAGGGATCCAAGTGGAGAGGGGGGTTATGGGATTTGGACTAGTTAGTTAGACAATGGTTTCAATGTAAACACAAACACAACGTTAGTATATAGTGTCAACTAGTATAAAAAGTCAAGTTCTTAACGTACGGTTTCAAATACGGTTCAGAGCAGGGGGCGGCATGGGGGGTTAAAATTATTGGGGGGCATCTTGCTAGGAGTGAACACTATTGGCGCCATCCGGCCATGGCGGGTAAAGGGGCAGTGGTGTTTTACAGCCAGGATTTCTCTCGATGGGAGGGGAGCATGCTAGTATGTTGTGTGATGGCCTGCCTGGGGGGAGTGGGTGTAAGTGGAGGGGTGCGTCACCCTTCCCTTTAGAAAATTTTTGAAAAAATGTACGTGCCTCTGTACATGCAATCTGGGCTACGTAATACGCCCACATTTGAAAACAGTAAAATTTGTGTTAAAAACTTTATGTATTTTTAGGAACTAAAAAAGAAATCAGTTTCAGTGACTGGGGGACCATGGCCCAATGGGTGGCCCTCCCTCGCCTTTTGCAAATTTTTGAAAATTTTGAAGTTTAAACTTGTGTTAAAAAACTTTACATTATTTTTTAAAGCTGACTAAAAAAAAATCGGCATTTAGTGAGGGGGACCATGGCCCAACAAGGCTCCCTAAATATGCCACTGGTACCAGGGGACAACCATAGGTCCCCTGTTGGGGTACAGGGGCGAAAGCCCCTGTGAGGCCAAGTGGGGCCATTTGGGGCAGTCTAGAGGACACAAAGAAAAAAATCACATATCTCTAATTCCAGTTATCAGTAAAACAAAGCACATATATATTCAAGAACAAACAGTTCAGCTTTTTGTCTTTTATAGGTCCTACTATGTGGGCATTGCCTTGCCCTAAAGTTCATTATTAATGAACCTTTTGGACGTTCCATACTTCCTTCACAACAAAAAAACAGTTATGTCTCACTTTGACAACTCTCCTGCTAGTAGTCTCTCCTGGAAAGTAACCCAAATCTCAACTTAGCTTACTCCTAGAACAACCTATCAGAAAACACTGGTGATATAATATTTTGAGTTTTTATTCTTCTTTTAAAACAGGCTAATAGCTTGCCAGCACCTAAAAGAAGTATGAAAATTTGTGCAATACTGGCGAAAAAGTCTTAGTGGCAGGAAAGAAGCCGCTTTTTTGTGCCTCTAGCCTAACAATGAAGTGCATATCTTAGTTGCAGCCTCTTGTGTTAGCCATACTGTAACGAATAGTAAAATGAAGGGTGGCTCAAGGTCTATACATTGTGGATACTGTAGGCTTAGGCAGTTAGGCTATGGGCCCATGGTTTATTGAGAGAAGTAAGAAGTAGTAACAGTCTGAGTGGGCCACCAAGTTTGCATTGTGTACCTTGAGGGTGACTTAATGCTAATCGAAAACTTTACATAGGGCCCTATTGGCCTACGTTTCAGTTTTTCCTTAATGGGAAGCTACATTAACATCTGATCTTCTACTCAGAGGCCTTTGATTAGCCTTAGTTTTAGATGGCGTAGCCTAGGTGCAGGGTTGTTCCCGTTACGACTTTGAAAGTAACCGTCGTTATAGTTACAGTTAATTCCGTTAAAAATTGTAACTCGTTACAGTTACTGAGTTACAATGTTGAAAAGTAACTAGTTACAGTTTACTTTGTGACCTAAAAAGTAATATGCTACATTTCAAAAGTAACTCGTTACTTCCACTTCAGTGTGAAATACGGTACCTCGGTTACCTGAAATGGAGGGGGGTGGGGGGCATAATTAGATAGTAAGAATCGGGTGGCCGCATGAGTAACGACCGGACACCTCATTTGTGGCCGAGTTTCTCCTTAGGTGTTTCCCCAAAGAAAGTCAAATGAAGCTAGCTGATTACTTCAATGGGCCTTGTCCGGCAGAGGCTCCTAATGCCCTCAACATGAAGCAAGCGAATTCATGATACTGTGTCGGGAGTTGCTTACGCAAAAACTATTTGTTAGAGGAATATGGTTTATCAACCAAAAACTGTTTCCATGTTACCAAAGTACTTCTTTGAGTGGTTGAAATCTTTATGTACACGTCACTCCATCACACAGTTCGGCTAATTTTAGAGAGGTTAGCGGCTATGCCGGAAAGGGGATACAGAAGCGTATGTTTCAGCAAGTAAAAGTCTTCACCCCTCAAGAGACATAAAATATGGTGATAATAAGAGGAGAATACATTTGGGTTAGCAGTAAAAATTTTTAAAAACCTCACCGCTAACGGTTGGTGCCTACATAGTGATATTCTCCCATAAATTTCAAGTTTCACATTGTGTCTTGATATAAAACAGTGCATAGAAAAATGGTGATTACTATGCAAGTTTTATTACATGCAGATTCAATGTGCACATGAATTCACTTTCACCTTTACACAATAGGTAAAGCTTTAAGTCGCAGACCACTTCTAACTTCCAATTAGCTTTTGTTAGGAGTATACTTTTAAACGCCATTGACCGTTATTCAATATTCTGCCTGTCTTTTTTATATTAACCCGTACTATTATTCCAGTGTGTAAGGAGTTACGGACGGGGGTGTGGTGAAAAGCAATATGATATAATCCTAAAATTCATACGTTTGACATTTTCATCACATAAAGATTACCACTACAGGTTAAATTAGATGCATAAATGGATGCACGGTGTTTACCAAACGCTTGGCACCGGGTTATAGATTTACTGGGCTCCATAACGCAGAGAGTCCCGGGGATTCGGTTAGGCTTAATGCCGGTCTCAAGAGCGTTTGTGTTCTAGATTTAAGGAATTTGCCCGGGAATAGAAGGTTTCCGGTGTGTAACAGTGAAATGGTTGTCCTCCTCCTGGAAAATGTGTCTCACCAGGACACATTATTCCAAAAAAATTATGTCCCCACGAGACAATATTTACTCACGGAAATAGTTGTCCTACCTCCGCCATCAGGAAAATGTGTCCGCGAGGACACAATTTGTACGAGGCAAATATAGTACTCGCCATATAAGCAACAGGAAAACTGTCCTTCGAAACGCGGTTTACGGAGGAAGTCGCTTTGAACATGTATGGCCCTGGGGTGTGTTGGGAAGCGACTTTATCAACATTTTGTTTTTTTATCTTGCGGGAGACCGAACTAGTGAAACTTATGGGGGATTTGTCAAAGTGCAACAGATCATGGAGACCGTAACGTTCCACTTTGAATAAGTGGGCACTCGGCGGAGTGTCAAAAAGGGGTAGTAGACGTAGTACAAACTGCAAGAATAAAGTCCCCAACTTTGACCAAAAATGCGTAAAAATTACTTCCCAAGCTATTCCAAGGCCAAGGCCCATGTCCTTTGGAATCAAATAATACTCTTTGTCCGTGAGCACTTTGTTTGCAAAAATTTCGCAATTTTTGAAGGTCTCATGGGTGGGTGAAGTAGTTGTCTGAGATCTCGACCATCATTTAAGCCTCAGTCGCTAACGGACACGATCAAAACATCTTTCCTTTTCTCTATTAAGTCTGCTGGGTCACTACCATGGTGATACTGTACAAAGATATGATTCAGTACCACAACTGTTACATAGGATACTTACTAATTTCTAAACTACGAGATTGTCATTTTCATTAAAAATTGCGAGTCCCTCGGAATCTGTTTTTTAAGTCAAGCCGTAGTTATACAATTGCTTCTCCGTTCTCGAGATCCGGCCTAGTCGAGGCCCAGATAATAACGAGTCCCGCTGGCCTCCGTAGATAGGCAGTGTGCGTATCAGCGGGATGAAGTGCAGCAGCGCCATGCCCCCATTTGACAAAATTGAAAGGAAAAATAAATTAAAAATAGGTAGGCTGGTAGCATATCTGATATTACGTAGGCAGTTCCTTTTTTCAAAATGGTTTTGGACAAGTAATGCGTTCTAACGGACATTCTGTCTTGTTAATTAAGACAGGTAGGCAGCTCTTTGTGCCTTGTGGAGTGGGTTTAAAGACCGGCAGATACTTGTTGAAGTTTATACTGCTCTGTTGAGGTTTTGCTGACAACCTTTTAACCTTTTTCGTTCGTTCTTGGTAGCGCTCACTTGGTGATTCGCAAAGCGTTCCCAGCAGGTTAACATACGGTTGCGGCCAAGCACGCAGTGGAGTCCCCAGAAATTTTTGCGAAGAGGATGGGCACTAGGGTTCATGCTAAGCGTTCCTCAAAAACGGAACATGCCCCCAAAAATGAAGGGACCTGCAGCTTCTCTGGGAGGCCTCGATAGTGAAGCGGGTATAGTGCTTCCCCTGTAGGCGTTGCCGGCCCGGGGTCCCACTGTAAGACCCTAGTGGGTCTCCATGAGGGACAATGCCCTAAATTGGAGGGGTCCAAGAGAACGGAGACCCCGAAGACGTTCTAAGGTATTAATAAATTGTTATCATTCGATTATTAAAGCATTTTGACTATCTCACAAAGTGGCATTGGCATGTTTACAAAAATGGAATCAAAATCTGTGTCCTTTTTGGTTTAGCTCTAGTAGGCACAAAAAGACATAATGATGGGGGAAAGGGTTTTGAGTGGAGAGCGACGGATCATGTTAAGGGTTTTCCAGGCCCATCAGGCTAGGTGGGGTACGTGGCCCCGTGTCCCCACTCTCGTCAAATCGGCATCACTGTTGGGCCCTACAAGAAAAATCGATCCGAAAATTAAAATTTTTACTTACCTGATAAACGTTGGCCCTGATGATGACTCCTACGGATTTTGACCAAAAATAACCCCAAAGAGCGTTTAATAAAGAACGTATTTTGTTTTCTGTAACTTTTTTATTCTAAAATTACGAAATGTCTCCCGCGCTCACGCGATCTTTTTCATCTCAGTTTACACCTTTGCTACATCAGGGGCGATGCCAGGATTTGGGTGATGGGGGGGGGGGGGGTGGGAGAACAGGTCGGTCAATGCCACCGCAGTCCCCCCCCCCCAGTCTCCCGTAAATTGTAACTTTTTGGGTGTCCCCTGCGATTGTAGTACAGGCAGTGTCCGGACAATCCTTTTTTCTGAAACTTGTCATCTAAAGATCTCCCGAAAATAGGGAAGGGGTTCTGCCCCTCCTCTGTTGAAATTTTTTGTTAAGTTTAAGGTTGCCTAGATCGCAAAATGGTGGCTATCTTGGGGACATATTTTTGGAACTCGATCATATCTTGCTCGAGAACACGGTGCGTATGCCAAGGGGGGTGAGGGGGGGGAGGGTGGCCAGGCCGCCCTTGAGCAAAATGGTTGGTATTTTTTTAATGTTTGTTTTTTTACCAAATTATTACTAAGTGTTTCCCCCTTATTTATGGTTGCGGGCAAATAGGCCGTGGGATAGTGCCCATTTCACAGCAATCTGGGGGAGGTGCATTTATGGACCAAGATTGTCTCTCGGGTCGCTCCCCCTCGCAAACCGGTTAGGAACGGGCGGAGGCCAGCACTGGCAAGCGTACTTAGCCAACTTTCGTAGTCAGGGGTCCATTATACCCTGATGACCGGAAGGGAGACAAATTGCACACGCCTAAAATATCAGGACACAACCTGGTATCTAGTGGTTCAGGATCAGGGCCTGTGTACAAACAGCAAGCACACCGTTACACTTGTTTGATGGCCAAGCTGTTTATGGTGGATTCTGACATACTTTGTTAGAAATGATAAATTATTTGCCACGCAATATGTATGGTTTAAACAGTGTTGGCTATTTGATGTCTATATAGTTATTCCATATGTTAATATGTATTGTAACTATGGTTTTATTCCTTACACACAAATAGCAAAATGTTTTCATCAAGTATACATAATAGATAATAGTCTCCTTTTGACCATACAAAAAATATCGTATAAAGTATGCAACCCAAACATCACCATATTTCATATCACCCGCGTGGGAGGGGCAATCATCCCCCGCTCCCACACCTGCTCACTCTCGCGCGCAAGTGCTTCAAAAACGCCTTTTTGGGATCATTTTAAAAATTTTAAAAAAAAAATTCTGAAATTCGATTGGTGGGGGGCAACGAACGCGCGACGCCGCGCCCCCCCCCAGTGTAAATTCCTCCAACGGCTCTCGGTCATGTCATTACAGGGCTGTATCCTAGTCCACCTGGCCCACGAATCCCGGGCCAATGTAGAATTTAATTAAGTGACCGACGACATTCATGGGTCAATCCCGTAGGTCCAGTAATTAAGCCCTTTTCAATTTCTACCGCAGTCCGAGCCGTATCCGATTCCAGGTTCTTCAATTCCGTTCCCAGTGGCCAATTCCCGAGTCCCAGCTATCTTGGCCGACATGTGGCATCACATGCTTTTTTGTACTTGTTTTTGTAAATTACCCTTTAATTAAAACGGAAACCGTGGGCATTTTAGGAGGTCAGTTTCACTGCCCTGGTTCAACAAGAGCTGTATTTTAAATTGACTGTATGTGACCATTTATGACATGTTGACATCTGTGGGCATCAATAACAATTGTAGCCCCTAAGGGAAACAACTATTTAACTTTCATTTTTTGTGACACTTTCTTTAGTGAAATCGGGGGGATTCCCGAGTCCGAGTCCAGCTTTCAGACAGGCTGGCAGCCCCATTCGGGGGCCAATTCAGATTCAGAAGAACCTTCTCCATTCTGAGTTTTCTCCATTTCCGAGTCCAGACAACACTGCATGGACTCGAGTCCCAGAATCGAGAGTACGTTCACATGCACCAGTTGCATGTTGTTGTGTTGGACTCGTCAAGCTACTCTAACTTCATTTTAAACTTTGCTCTTCTAATCAAAAGAGCCCGGTCACCAACGTATAAGATTTTTGATGCTCCCCGCCATTGAAAACACCACTAAAATAGCATCTTATACTTTTGGTGGTGACGAGTCGTATTGTCTTTAAGTTGATCCAGAAAAATCAGTAATAAAAACTTTAGCTTATACGCTCCGTCCGTCCTCCTTCTCCATTTCTCGTCTCCCACATTTTCCTGCCTCTTGCCTCCTCTGCAGTGTTGTTGTTCCTCTTCCTCCCCTATCAGGGTCGGGAATCCAGAAATGACGAGAGGGGCGGCTTAAACGTCCTGTATCTAGGAAAAGTGCCATGGTGCTAATCAGATGGGCTTGGAGGTTTGACAATTCTGTCACAAAAAATCATTGTTTTGGGCTGAAAATGAGCGTGGCGTACGCCACCGCTTTCGTCGGCCCCCGTAGATGGATTCCGGCGCTGGGGCCATATACTCCTTATTCTCTGGTTTCCTCCCGAAAATTTCCTCCTGCTAAGTTTATATATCATGACGTTTCCGTTTCCTGTGGCGTGTCTTCCACCCGCAACTGACCTTTATTGTTTCCTGTCATTGTTTCCTTTCCCCTTCTTCGTTCTCTCACGCCTGCAATATTTTTCTCCCTATTGCAAAGTCGGGCCTTTCTTGATTCCTGGCAGCCCTTGTCCTTGGTTCCATTCTTCCACAGGCCATTTCACTCTTTCAGGCTATTTCGTACCCGTTTTTCCGTTTTTGTCCACCATCCACTATAAAATGAGTCCCTGTCTACCACAGAAACTAGTAACATCCACATTTCCGCTATCCAAATTTACCAAGCCAATTTCCTCTTCCCCACCTTAAAGGCCCTAAATTCCAGTTATCCAACCACCCCCTATTCATATTATTTCATTTTCTTGTCTGTCGTTTTGATTTTCTCCTTCGCCGGCTTTATTTTACACTTTTTCTTGTTCTTTTAAATTATTCTCCTTCTCTTTTCTTTTTTTTTTTTTTTCCCGGTATATCCCGATCTTCTTCTCATTTTTTTCGGCGATGCAGTTTTCCTTTCCCCCAGCCCCCTCTGGGGGGCGCTGCAACATATAGGACGCAGAGGGAATGCACAGCGGGAGAGTCAAAGATCTGGGGTCCTTCCTCCTCTAGGCGGAAACATCACTGAAAGGTTTTCTGTATTACAATTCAAATCTTTCTTCATCCCTGCAGGTGAATCAGACGTCGGAATTAACCACTCAAGCAAACCTAATTTCTTGACCAGGGAGGGCGTTTAACAACACACCCGAGTCTTTATCTTAATTTACCTCGGCACTCATACATTCCGTTGCTTCGCATTATTCTCTACCTTGGGCCCCATGCCTCACACACTTGTTGATCTCTTCTCTTTTTGAGTTTCTAATGGGTGGTGTCCCTCCTTTAACCTTTTTGCCCCCTTTGTCTTCACATCGACACAACCCCACGGACCAGTTCTACCCACTCTCCCCTGTTCGTGTACCTCTCTGAAAGTAAACCTGTTTACACACACCTCCGTCCGTGATTCTGAACTTCAAACACTATCGTACACACACGAGTAGTATCCCGCCAAGTGGTGGAGGACCAGGCTAATTGGGGGCTCCCCTACACACCCTTGACACCACCGCACCAATGTTAGTGTCGTCCCTAAGCATCCACGCAATGTGGTGCAGCTTGTGCAACTTTGAAGTAAAACTTGTTATAAAGTTTAACGTCATTTTAGGACTTACAAACAATATCGGTACCCACACATTTCGAGAGAGGCTGCAGGGGAAGTCCCAAATGCCCCCCCCCCCCTAAGTACATCACAACCGTTACACCACTGTCTATAGTACCACAACTGACTGTTTTGTGGCATGAAACTCTGTAAATTCAAAACTAAGTGCATTATTTTGTAAGCCCGGTCTGTTCAAGTGAAGCAGTTTTACCGGTTTCAATTTAACCACGCGGTCCAAATTTGAACTTTCTCGCACAGTTCTCTTTTGCAACATGCGTGTAAGGACACTAATTTTTCAAAAATTTTCAAAGGGCAGGGGACCCCACCCCTTAGATCACTAGACCCATACCCAGGCAGGCGATCACACAACATACTGCACATGTCCCGTGAGAGAAATTGCTCGCCATTGACTGTAGTTGCCTAGAACCTTTTAAATGGTGGAGTGTTAAGCCCCTGGTCAGCCCAGGTTTCTTGAGGGTAGTGCTTGATAACAGGGTTAATGATTTTATTGTTCAACAAACCTTTAAAAAAGGCGAAATTTGGCCACTTGTGCTCCTGTCTTTCGGGACCAGCTTCCCAATGGAATTAATATGGGGATACCTGGAAAGTCAAAAGAAGGAAGGCCAATAATTTTTGCAAGTCAATTCAAATAATGGGGACCTCAGTTCAATCCATAATTAAGGCTTATTACTTTGAATCGGTAATGGGGGGCCAGAAAAAGGTGGCTCCAATTTGGGGGAAGGGGTATTGTTGTTAGGAAGGGCTAATTTCCTGTGAAAAAACCGCCCGGCAAATACAATCAGTGTGGTGGGAATTGAATAAGGTCGGCGAGGAATGGCTTCAAGAGGGAAATTTTTACGGAAGAAAATTGGTTAAGGTCTTCGAAGTCTGAATTGGGCATAGCCGGATGTGAATGGAAGACCGAATTCAGGAATATTAAAAGGGTTCAATACTCCCCGTAGGTTTTTGTGGAGTCCCTAATTGTTTTTTTTTCGTACCTATTTCGGCAAACACGATTTTGTGAGTTTGTAACTCAACCCATCTAATTCTACCTTTTGATAATTTAAGATACGATCTCATTCGACCCGACCCATGAAAGAATGTATTAGGCAGAAAGAAAGGAGACGATGGTAAAAATAAAAAATTAAAGTTGGGTCAAAGCATAAGGGCCAGCCAGATCTTAAAAATTCATCATCTTTTTTTGAAAGTTGCCTTTTTTCCAACAAAAAGTTTCGAAAATGACCTTGCTTATCCAGCGGACTAAACGAGCCGTGAAAGATCGGGTCTCCTGACGGTCCAAAAACCCTATCAAAAATTCCCAAGGGAATTCTAATTAATTGGCCGGAAGGCCCACGGAACTGTTCGTCGACACTTTTGGTGCAAAAAATATAAGTAAAAATTTGTTTCTAGGGTTACGGAGATCCCGACATATAAAAGGGTTAACGCAATTAATACTTTTAAGCTGGAACCGTTAAAATGGGATTTAATATGGACAATAAATAGAATGACCCGGATTGCAAAATACTACTCGAAATCCAGGATGAAGAAACTGGACAAAGGCCGTAATTAGGTCAAATGGAACCGCCTTGGCATAATTTTGTCACTTAAATATTTGGCCCGATTTGGCAGTGAAGTACGCCTGTAATGAGAGGTTGATTACCTGGGGGGGGCGCCCCAAACTTTCAGAATTTTTTAAAAAAATGTCCCAAAGGGTTAACCACCTGCCGGGGGGTTTTTTGGGGGGGGGGGAAAAGGGGGAAAAAATTGTCATTAAAACCACCCTGATTTCCCTTTTTTTTAAGAGTTTACCCCCTTTAATTTCTGGTTTCCCGGAAGGGGGGAAGGAACAGGGAAGCCAGGACATTCGGAGAAGGAGACGCGGAAGCTTATAAGCTAAAGTTTTTACTGATTTTTATGGATACTTAAAGACATTCACACTCACCCAGATATTAAGTGGGTCGATAAAATTTAGTTACTGAAAGGCTGATTAACAATTGAAAAGACAGAGTAGCTTAACCCACATGCAACGAGTTTAAGATTGATTCTGGTTACTAGTCATGCCTTTGTCAACTGGGAAAAGCTCAGATAGAGTTCTGAATCTGAATTGGCCCGGAGCCGGCTAAGGAATGTGACTCTCGAAAAGTGTCCCACCAAACATTTTCCAAAAAAATAACGATATATTTTCAGGAAATTGTCCATCCCGCCACAGAAAATGTTCCAGGGACACATTTTACAGGAAATAATCTCAATAAGAACGGAAAATCTGTCCTTGAAACGGTAAGAAATCGCGTTAAATGTATGCTGGGAAGTTAACGCTTTACAAAACATATGCTTATTCGCGAAGACCGAATGAATTGGCTGTAAAGGAACTGGGGAATCGTGATAACCTTCGGAATTGGACACGGCGGATGGACAGGACTGACCAAATGGTCCCAAACTTACAAATTGGCCTAAATTACTTTCAAAGTTAAGCAGGCTATGTCCTTTGGATCAAATAATTTTGTCGTGAGCAGTTTGTTTGCAACTTTGCAGTGTTTGGGGCCCCCGATTGGATTTTTTTAAATTTAATATTAAGCTAGTCGAAGACACGCGCTTGGCTTGTTGGAGTTCTGCGTCACTCCACGGGTCATAGAAAATTCATCATTGGTTACAGACTTTACGATTTTTGAAAAGGAGAATATTGCATTTTATTGAAAATATTGTAGGAATAGCCATTTCAATCAGCCTATTAATATGGATTCCGTTTCGAGACGTCAAGCCCAAATACGTCCGGGCCTTTTCATTACAAGTAGCAGAATCACAACAGCTTCAAGAAGTGAATGCTCCCTTGAAATGGGATAAATAAAATAGTTCTGAATTATCTGAATTTACCGTAGGATCGTTTAAATTTTTGGGAAAGTATGCGTGCTTACCGGACATTCGGTTTGTAATTAGACAGTAGCAATTTGCTGTCAAAGGTTACCGATTTGGAAGTATACTGCTCTGTAGTTTCCGCAACTTTTAATTTGTTCGCTGACCTAACTGTGTAAAAAAGGTCAAAAGATTAAAAATTTGGACCAACACGGGGGGTCCCCGACTTTTCCAAGAGGGCCCCCTTCAAGGCTTACCAAACGTTCCAGCCAAAATGAAGGACCGAGTCCAAAAGAGCCTCGTAGTGACGGGCCTTGCTCCTTAGGCTTAACCCAAAATTTCACAGAGGGGGACCCCTCCCTATTGGCAATCTAAATGAAGGTCAAAAACGGAGTCCCCGAGCTCTAAGATAACAGGTTCATCCAAAAAATTGACTATTTCCGGAAGGGGCGGGGATGTTGCAAAAGGATTTCAATCCCCTTTTCGAATCCTGACGCCCAAAGCAAATGTAAAGGTTGAGTGGAACGCGGTGTTAGTTCCAGCCCAGCATTTGAGGGAAAACCGAAAACAAAATGTGCCTTACAAAAACCTCGGGATAAATTTGTAAATCCTGTAACTTTTCCCAGGCCAAGCTACAGGATTGACAAAATTTAACCCAGGGTTTGATAAGTATTTTTTTCTGTAACTTTTTTCTTTCTAATTACAAAAGTCTCCCCGCCCGGGTTTTTATTTTAAAATTTTTTTAAAAATTTTCAATTTTGGGGAAAAAGAATTTTTTCCCCCC
>JAIZAY010001710.1:0-13525 GCA_029531755.1 Holothuria leucospilota | reverse complement strand
CAATATGCTTATTTCCTTTACTACAGTAATACAAACAAGCGCAACAATGTTGCCGAAGCTCAGCTTTTCCTGTTGACCTAAGAGCCTGCAGTCAATATTTTGGTTGGGTCTGTAACTCATATTGTTCATACGTACGTTAGAAAGCAAAGAGAGATATAAATCATAAACCTGAATGCAATGAAAATGTATTGAACTCCCGAAGTCCTCTGGAAAGACTTAAATATGGTACACAAAGTTAACTTTATATATCTGCGCAGGATGTTAGAATACAAATAATGATGGTCAGTGTGCTGCCTTGTAGACCATCATTTGTTTTCCATAATTAGAACCAGATAGTAACACTCGATAAGAAAATTTTACAAAATGTTAAAAGGTCTTAAAAGCGATATTTTGCCCCAAAGATATTCCTTGAAATTGTCCAGGGACAAAAGTGTCAAATGCGTGTTGCCCACTATGGATTTGGAAAAAACCAAAAAATGCTCAATGCTTCAAATATACAAGGGATAATTTCTAATATTAAATTCTTTACGCGCCTAATTCTGAGTACTCTTTAGTCCCGTTTTCCCCCTACAAATTTATTTATACTGCATAACATTTTTATGATTGGAAGATCGTATCCAGGTATAAAACGTTCGACGATCGCTTTTAGGGACGGCGTGAATGTGTCGCCACAGGAAGGCCGGAGGTTAAACTACAGTTCGCTAGAGAGCGTTGGGGAAATATGAACACTAAATCTACTAAGTCTAAAGGCTATGGAAATATCATCCCCCTTAACAACTTGCTGGGAGCCTTCGCGAACAAAACGGAGAACAAGTACTGGGGCGGTTCCTGCAGTGTCTGACGGCCCATCGGAGTGCACCAGGCTCGTAGCCTGACAAGGGGTACTTGATGGGTGTGTAATGCGCTTCCAGGGGCTAACAATTTTTTAAGGGGGCCAAATGTATACAAATGCCATTAAGCCAATGGCAGCTTGAAAACTTGCTAGGGGCCCGAAACAAATTTCAAAGAGGGATTCTCCCCCTTGGCCCCCGCTTGACTAGAAGCCTGAGCTGAACAATTCCTGAAGGCTCCGAGACTGACATATGGCAAACCCACCTTCAAACGGCACCTTTATGAGGAAATCACACACTACCACAAAGACACACACGATCTATTACACAGTTCGAGTAGATTTAACGTCATAACCGAAAATTGTTTTTGGAATGTTAGCACAACCGACAAGCTTAAACCATATAATTTATATACTTCATTAGAAAAAAAAAGTGGGGGGGGGGGGGGGGGGGGCCATTTTTTTTTGTTTTTTTGGTGTATTTTCATATCAACGATGCTATGTTCTTGTTTTAAAAGAAAGGGCGAAGATAGTCCGTACTTGCCTATTCTTACATTTCCTAGGAAAACCAATTCAAATTAATTTGTAGTAGTGTTACCCCAGCGACTGGCATCCGCAATTTCCACACGAGTAACTCTTTTCCTTCATGTGACAATATAAACCAATTTGCTAGTAAGGAAGGATAAGTCATTTTGTTTACCTTCTATCACTATAAATTTCTATGTCCAGAACTGTTAAGAAGAATGGTTTGTGAAGGCGATAAAAGAAGATTGGAAAGATTAAGGTAATGGTTTACAGGTAACTTGAGACTTGAGGCGACTGGATGTATTCTCTTGTAAACTTTAAGCCAAAACTCCTAAAACCATTCAGACATAAAGCTAAGTGTATATACTTTGTTCCGCCTCAAACACAAAAATGTGTAGGCCTAGCCCTATGACCACGTTTTCGCACAGAGGCCACAATAGTCGCAAGAAGTGCCACAACTTTCAAAAGATCTGTTATTTCTTTTCGAGTAGGCCAACCCATCCAAAACCAATTTCTATAATTAATCCAAAACACCCCTGAATGATGAATCAAGCGCCCACAAGTTCACGTAACGCATCCACTAGTAGACTGTACGGTAGTTATATCCGATTCCCTGGTGTGGAAAGCAAAGAGTCTGAGCAAACATAGTCGGACAGAGTGGGAGAAGCCCACGTACGGTATCTAAAAATCGAAACACTGCACTTTGCGTAAAACCTGCAGTCAGACTTGCCACACGATTAAGCACGAGACGTCCTGTACATTTACATATATTCAGTATACTTTCGTACCCTCGTTTCGTATACTGTACAGTGTCTCTCAAATGATAACAATTGGGATTGTCTCGATGTATTCCCGAACATGAAGACTTCGCCAGAATTTTTTTCAAAAAGTGCTGTTTTAATGCTCTCACTTTAATTGATTGCAGAAACAGAAAAAAACTAACTTTTGTTCAGCACAAATTGAACTATCTATATGAAACATATTTATCAAGGATTGGTTGCCAAAAAACTGAAAGATCAGTAGGGAATTTTACGGTTTCAAACAAAGCCCCCTTCCCGAGGTCAAATAGCAGGCACAGTTAATCGAAAAAAGAAAGTCGCAGAGCATACAGATACACGCACTTTCGAATAACATTCTCTACTAAAATTTCAGCCAAATCTAACGAAAAACAGCGAAATGCCAGGCACTTCAACGCAAATGTTATGGTGACAGACGTATTGCCTTGCCACGACAGCAAAAGCTCAGCAGGGAAAGTGCTTTCAGCCTGAGCGGAAAAAACCCTGTAACAATATAAAGGGGAGCAAACCCTGAAGATGCATGTGGAAATGCATCAACGAGCCGACGCTCACAAGCTGCATTATGAAAGGATGGCGGCGGGACTCCGACGGAAGTCGCTGCAACTGTACAAGAACTCCCCCACAGTAACATTCTATTTTACCGGGTCTAATGACAAAGATCGCAAACATGCAGACTCAATAACTGAGGGTGCAGGACAGAACTACTCGCTGACTGTTTCCAAAACGAAGAATCAGGCTGTACGCGGATATAGAAAAAAGAATATAACACCAACTAAGTAACCATAAGGGGTCCTTGAGGTTCCGCCCACCCATAATACCTACAGAAATGGCACAGGGCTGAACATACCCAAATAGGCAAAAGGTTCAGTGATTGGTTGCCTCTGAAAATATTATTCGAGTCCTTTTATTTTACCGAGTTTCAAATTGATATAGTAAAGAAAGGTCCTTCTAGCTACTTTCCTTTGCGGGCAAAAAACTGAAACTTACTCGCAAAGGAGTTTTAATCCTGTTTGACAAAAGACTTAACACGAAGCAGTCAGGAAGCCTTGTAACATTGCAAGAAGAAGTAAATGTACGCTTTAAACAATGTAACCAAGACTTGTCTCGAACGGCAATTCCACAAAGTCAAGGAAAGTCAGCTATTTAACTGGTCCGCACAAGGGTGCTTTGGCTCAGAAGGTCAACCAACTTGAGGAAATGGGTAACTGATTTTGATGGTTCCATGTGACATGCGAGAGGAAAAGCAACAATAAGATCCATCAGGGTTACCCTGCATGACTTGTCGAATTTAGGAAGTTCCCGCCCTTTTGACTACTGGTTACCCCAAAGACCTTGACCTCCAGCCTCCAAAAACTATAGGGTTCTCCCTCTGGATATATCAAAGCTTATACACCAACACTTATTTTAAAAGATGCATTGCCACTACAAGTGTTCTGTATGTTAAAGGCACAATGATATGACACAATGACTTTTCTTCATCCGTAGATAACTGACATCCGACTTTTCTTCATGAGCTCCATACCGACGAGACACTTGTCTAATGAGTTCCTTATGAAATGCCATCGCAATAATAGAAAACCTATGTTTTGCCACACAGTCTTGTTATTATATGAAGATCTGTTGCTACTAAGATCGGTTGATACCATTAGATTTTCAAGTTGATGAAAACTATATCGCAGATCACGTGAGATGAGGTTACTCGAGATGAAAATAGAAATGCCTTAAAAATTGGTTGTAAACAAGATAGGATGGTGGACACTTTCCATGTTTAATATGTAAATTAATCATTTTAAAGTAAAAACCTGTTGAGATATCATTTTGTAACCAGTTTACAATATTGTCACCACTTTACCTCCAATAACCTCAGTAAACCTTTGACCTCTACCAAAAACAGGAGGATTCCTCCACTTTCTATAATGCATCCACATGCTATTTACGAAAAGTATATTTGGATCATATCTTGAGATATCACATTTACACGGCTTTCAGTTATTACCTCTAATTTCCGAAAATGATCTTTGACCTCCACCAAGACCAATAGCATTCTTCTTTTCAATATGATAAATTCATTTGTCAGGTGTTAAAGGTGTCCATTATTCCTATCTTGAGAAATTGTGTTCGCAGGCAGTTCCCAAAGTTTTCGTAGTTTCACCTCCGGTGACCTCAGATAACCACTAACCTCTATCAAAAGTAATCTACCTTGAAATGTTGTGTTTAACAGCTTTTGGTGTCTGACCTTTGGTGACCACTTATGACCCTTGGTCTTCACCAAAAAAAAAAAAAAACACAAGGCACTCCCTCTGATCTTGCTATGTCTTTATGCTATTTTTTCCTACCTTGAGATATAGTAACTACCAAGTTTTTGGACAGAGGATTTTCCTCTAGTGACCTTACATGACCTTCCACCTCCACTGAAACAGTCGGGTTCTTTTTCTTAATATAATGGATCCATACCACGAAAGTGTCCATCATTTCTAACCTTCAGATATCGTGCTTACCGAAAATTTCCATGGTCTTCTTAGTTTTATTTCCTGTGACCTCAAATGACCACTTACCAATACCAATAACAGTAGGATTCGTCTGCTGACTACAGAACACCCACAAGCTAAGTGCGCAAAGTTTCTACCCTTCCTTCCTTAATTCCTTGAGATAAAGTGTTTACATGATTTACTATTTTTTACCTCCGGTGACCTCACATGACCTCTGGCCTCTACCAAAACAATAGGGTCCTATGATAAATCTATATACCAAATATGAAAAGTATCCATCATGCATGTCTTTAAGATATCGTGTTTACAAGCTCACATACGCACGCACATAACCACACTATTGTTGCGTGCAAGGATTCCTTCTTCCTTCGACAAGGAATCAACCAAAAAGCCAAAAGGCGTGGTGATTCCATACCTCTGAATACATTTTTAAACTAATTTCACTTTCCAGGGTTTCAAATTAACACAGTTTGATTTCGCAAGCGTTCCTTAAGAAAATTTCTGTTAGCTACCTTCCACTGCAAGCGAGGGTCTTTCACCCAGTAGGGGACATCAATATACTAGGTATGAGCTCCAAGAATGTGAACACCTGTCCTAAGATTATTGCTTGTAAGCAGTTTACAAAGTGTTCACCAACTGACTTCCACTGATCTCAGATAACGTTTGACCTCAACCAAGGACAACGGGGATCATCTTGTGACTATAATCCATCCTGACCATCCAAATACCCATTATGAAAAGAATCTATGTTGTTTATCTAGAGATATTACTTTTTACGGTTTTTGACCTCTAAAGACCTCAAACGACCTCTGGAATCCCCCATAAAAGACAAGGGTTTTTCCTCTGAATATGTTAAATCAGCAGACTCATAGCCGGATTTACCTAGTAATCGAGGTAACCTATAGGTTACAGGCCCCCCGATATTTTGGCTTTCAGGGGGCCCCCGGAAATTATCATGAACGAGCCACCTTTTTTAGCTTAGTTTTCAAATCTGCTTCTGAGTTGAAACAAAAATCCCTACCTTTCTGTTTACCAAAATATAGCTTCTAAAGCCCGAGTCTCCATTTTCTGATCTATAATGTTACCTGACAGGAATTTCGTTAACGTTACTGATAGTATTTACCAATAAAGCTACTATGAAGCGTGCCACATGGGTTACGAAGCATTGTCGTTGAGTATGATATCGTATTAACACTGACACGTGGATATACATGCCTGTTCTAGAGGTTCATTTCTTCTCTTTCATATACGCTGTATTATTGACATTTTTAATTTATTTAACAGGTTCTCAGAATCGCCCAAGTTATTTTTGAGCCGTATTAACAAAATACTCAAAAGGTGATCATTATCTGCACTTAATCTAGGGGGAAAGGTTTATTTCCGACAATGAGGGAGATAGTTTCGCCCAAAATATTCCAAGCGCTTCGCGATAATTATAGCGATAATTATGGTAGCCCTTCGGTTAGGACTGTGCTTCTTAGTCAGGCCATAGAAACCTTGGGTCAACTGAGGAGGAATGTGAATTGGTGTGATTGTGTAAGGAGTCCTGAATTCCGATCGATGAATTGCCTTGACTTGTTTGTTTTGTTCAAATTGACCTGCACATGATCTTCAGGTTAATTGCTAGTCACTTGACAATTTAAAAGAATTGGCAGTACCATGAATAGAAGCAATGCATTTTGCATACCTTAATTTCCATAAGCAAGAAATTCACGACTGACAGTCTTGAATTTCAGGAGCGGACCCACAGTCATAGTTATAGTCATGGCCGCACGCAGTGGGGCAGTGTCAGTGCTCCTCCCTCGAAATTTTAAAGCCAATTTTTATCGAATCGATCTGTGTTTATTACCGAGATTCCAAAATAATGTTTAGACGTTAAATGTAAGTCACGGGAAGTTCCATTTCTGACCGTGGGGCAGACACGTAGCGTAGGGGGCAGGACATCCGTCCTGTCCTTGAGGGTCTGATTTTTCTGTCACCTTTGTCGCTATAAATTTCTTAAAATGCAATTCATTTCCGCGCGATTCGTACGGTCCCATCCTGAGTACTACACCCATTCTCACTCTCTGTGGGGCTTAAGCCACGTAAAATCTCGTAATAATGCAAACTCCCCTCCTTCCTCAAGCTCTCCCGCATGCATCATCAATCCCTGCCAGCTGTTAATCATAAGGAGTGAAGATACATTTGCATCAGACAGCGTTTCATTTCAACATTTTCGTGGGAAGACCTGCGTCTAAGCTCTTTCGGACACCGATTGCCTTTAATCTTCACTCTACCGAAGTGAGCCAGTAACCACATTGCAGCAATATTTTGTTCAAAATCGTGGATGCGCACCGAACAATTTCATAAACATTAAGTGAATTGAATTGTCAGCTAGTATGAGAAAGAGAACGATTGAGAACAACACATGTTCATATTTCGTACATATATTCAGGGAAAGAATGGAGAAAGTCTTCAACTAAGTAAAGGAAATTAAATTAAAAAGAAAAGGTTGAGAAGCACTCCACCAGTTGTCGCAATGCCATCGATGCATTATAGGTATCTATTGCTATAAAGTTCCCTTAAATACCATTCTTGTCTCCTCTGGCCAAACCTCTTACCTCTGAGACAGAATTGTAAATGTATTTTGTTTATTTTTAATAGTTGCACATTTTAATTTAAACTTTTTTTTTGCCTTGACATGACTACAGGTAATGGTCCTGCACCGAAAGGTCAAATTCTCGGTATCGAAATTCTTGATACATATCATATGCTCCCGTACATCAGAATGTCCAATAAAGCGCATTTCTGTGTGTGGTTATTAACGAAACGATTATTGTACTACCTGCAGATAGGCCTTCTTGATGCAATTAAAATGAATTTGGACTTTCAAAACCATCTTTCATGGATTTCTATGCCAATGTCATGTGCTTTGATTTCCTATTATTTTAACACATAACAAAAATAAAGCAGCAGATGTTATATGTCAAGTTCTATGTCTCCCATACACAAATTGCTTAACGGAATAAAATGTGTCTGAGTTGTCTCCCTTTGGGAGTTTAAAATTTCTCAATCATGAAAGGTAGAATAGTTTTATGCAAATTGACAGGCCTGGAAGTGGCATTTCTGGTAATTTACCGGCATCGGCACTTTGTCCAAAAATCTCTCAGTAGGCTAGACGCTAATCAGCCGATGGTGGTGGCGCTCCACTTAGATCGTGTCACGTATTAGTCCTGCACCCACAAATAATATCACTAACAAGGGCAACAATGTTGCCGAAGCTCAGCTTTTCCTGCTGACCTAAAAGTCCGCAGTCAATATTTTGGTTGGGTCTGTGACTCATGTTGTTCATACGTACGTTAGAAAACAAAGAGACAAATATAAACTGAATGCAATCAAATATGTCTTGAACTCCCGAAGTCTCTGAAAGACTAAATCTGGTACACAAAGTTAACTTTATATACTGCAGAGATGTTAGTATACTCAGGCGCGGATCCAAGGGGGGGGGGGCCTCCTCGGGCTCAGCCCCCCTTTTCGCCACATCAACAATAACAAATACGCGAAAATTAGCATAATGTTAATCTAGGAGAAAATTCAAGGGGGCTTTCAGCCCTCCCTTTTCGAAATGTCTGGATCCGCGCCTGTCAAATAATGAATGTTTATGAGTGCGCTGCTTTGTAGACCTCATTTGTTTTTCATAATTAGACCCAGATAGTAACTTCCGATGAAGAAATTTTACAAATGGTTAAAGTTCTTAAAAACGATATTTTGCCCCAAAGATATTCCTTGAACTTGTCCAGGGACAAAAGTTCAAATACGTGTTGCCACTATGATTTGGAAAAACCAAAACTGCTCAATTACTCAATATAAAGGGATAATTTTAGGACCGGTGAATGTGTCGCAACAGGCCGGAGGGTAACTGCAGTTCGTAGAGAGCATGGGAAAATATGCACACTTATACTAAGTCTAAGGCTATTGAAATATCATCCCCCATGGCTTCCCCTTCAAAACTTGGTGGGGCTTTCGGCAACGGAGAACAAGACTGGGGCGGTTCCTGCAGTGTCGACGCCCATGTGACTGCACCAGGCTCGTAGCCTGACAAGTTACTGAATGGGGGTGTAATGGCTTCCAGGGGCTAACAAATTTTTAAGGGCCAAATGTATACAAATGCCATTAAGACAATGGCAACTTAAAAACTTGCTAGGGGGTGAACAAATTTCAAAGAGGGATTCGCCCACTTGGCCCACTTGACTGGAAGCCTGAGCTGCACAATTCCTGCAGGCACCGAGACTGACATATGGCACGCGCCTTCAAAAAGCACGTTTTCCTTTTCAAACCGAAAATTGTTTTTGGAATGTTAGCACAACCGTCAAGCTTAAACCATATGAAGAATTGTACTTTCAATCAACGTGCTATGTTCTTTGTTTAAAAGAAAAGGGTGGGTTCCTCTTTCCTCTTACGGCATTTCCTAGACAACATTCACCTTAACTTGAAGTAGTGTACCCCGCGCCGGCATCCCAGTTCACGCCGTGAGTCGCTTCTTTCCTTCATGTGACAATATAAACTTATTTCATTTGTTTACCTTTCATACTAAATAGTTTTTGTCCAGAAATGTTAAGAAAAATGTTTGTAAAGGAGATACAAGAAGATTTGAAAGATTAGGTAATGTTTACAAATAACTTGAAACTTGAGGTGACTGGATATATTCTCTTTAAACTTTGAAGGGAAATTTTCATGATCCCAGACAGTTCCAATTCTCCCACCTATGCAACTTCTAGCTCCTCCCATAACTGTATGAAGCTCTTCCTTGTGCAGGAGTAAACATGTTTTATTGCTTAAGGTCATGTCCTGGTGAGCATACAAGGCTATAAAATGTCACTCTCTCTGCCTTGTGTGGAATGTGAGCTACTCTGCATCTTTCAAATTTTCAAACTTTGATGTCAGTCAAAGAGCAGTCACCAACTGCAAATTTTGATACCCCCACACTAAAAATATACATTGGGGTGATGAATGCCTGTCTTTAAGGCAAACTCCTAAAACATACATTCAGACATCAGGCTAAGTTGAATACTTGTTTCTGCCTCAACACAAAAATGCGAAGGCCTATCTTATACCACTGTTTCGCACAAGGCTACATATTCGCAAGAACTTTCGCACAACTTTCAAACGTCCGGTATTTCTTTTCGAGTAGGCCTAACCATCCAACCAATTTAGCTAGTCTATTATTCAAACGCCTGAATGAGATCAGCGCCACACGTTCACGTAACGTCTCCATAGTAGGCTGTACGGTATATTCCTTATTCATGTCATATCCCTGTTTGGAAAGCAAAGAGCTGAGCAAACATAGTCTGACATAGTGGGGTAGTCCACGTACGGTATTCAAAAATCGATACACTGCACTTTGCATAAACACTTCCACACGATTATTAAGCACGAGACGTCCTGTACATTTATATATATTCAGTATACTTTTGTACGCGTTTCGTTGTACAGTCTCTCAAATGATAACAACTGGTATTCTCGATGTAGGCCTATTCCCGAACATGAGGACTTCGCCAGAATTTGTTTCAAAAAGTGCTGTTTTCATGCCTTAAATGATTGCAGAAACGAAAAAAATTTAACTTTTGTTCAGCACAAATTGAACTATCTATATGAAACATATTATCAAGATTGGTGCTAAACTGAAGGACAAGTAGGGAATTTTACGTTTTCAAACAAAGCCCCCTCCCGAGGTCAAATAGCGGTCAAATTAATCGAAAAGAGTCGCAGCATACAGATATCACTTTCGCGAACATCTCTACTAAATTTCAGGCAAATCTAACGAAAAACAGCGAAATGCCAGGCACTTAAACGCAGATGTTATGGTGACAGACGTTTGCCGTGCACGACAGCAATAGCTCAGCTGAAAGCTTTCAGCTGAGCTAAAAATTATACTAATAGGGCCCCACTCATATGATAGGTTACCGGCCCCCTGAAGGTAAATCCGGCTATGAACAGACTATGTATGAAAAGTAAACTTCTTATCTTGAGATATCGTCTTTACAAGCAAATGTCAAAGTTTTTTCCAGTTCTAGTTTCGGTGACCTCAGATTATATTTGCCTACTACCAAAACCAGTAGGGTTGATTTTCTGACTATACATGCCCATGCCAAGTATGCAAATATCCACCCTTCCTTCTTTGAGATATCATGCTTTCACGTATGTTTGATGTTTGACCTGTAGTAACATGTGACCTCACCAAAATCAAGTCTTCCTTTTCAATATGATAAAACCAGATACAACGTATGAAAAGTATCCACCCTCCCTACCAGAAGGTATTGTGTTCACTAGGTATTTGGTGTTTTACCTCTAGTGATCTCACATGACCTCTGACTTCAGCAGGGTGTTTCTCTCAACAGGATAAATCCAGTAACCAAATATGAAAGTTGTCCATCATTCCTATCTTGAGATATTGTGTTTACCAGCAATCTCGTGACTGCGTGGATTCCTTTTGCCTTCGGAACGAAATCCTAAAGGTAACACTGAGGGATCTCATACATATAGTTGCCATGCATTGAGTACAAGAACCAGATTGGTTACGATGGATGGCAGAGGTTATTTAAAGTCACTGGTGTCAAATGATGAAAACCCGGTAAACATGATATCGCATGAACTGTAACCTTAAAGAGTCTCTCAATTAACTTGTCGATGCTTCACATTTAAATTTCGAGAGGCCTCTTGTTTTCATTGAGGTAAAAGGTCATTGAGGTCACCGGAAGTCAAATTGCGAAAACCTTATAACCGCGATATTTCAAAAATCGTTAATCTGGGGGATTTTATACTTATCGTGCAGACATCATACGTTGAACCCTATTGTATTTGGAGGAGTTGAAAGTTCATTTAAGTCACCGGAATTCAGACATTATTTTAAGAGGTAAAATTTTGAGGGATCTCTTACTTAGTATGTCAAATTAGTACGTAAACATGGTAACTGAAATAAGTGAAAGAATCGTACAGTGTTCAGGAGGGCAAAAAACCATTCAGGTCACATGAGGTCAAACTTTGGAATATTATAAGCGTTATATATTCAATGCATTTGAAATAGTAGTGTCACACTTTTTCATACTACCGAGGTCCGTCACCGCCCGCAGCCGCCCGGCAATAGCAAAAATTTCCCTTACACTAATTTGGTTATTTTTTGGTGGGCCGACAGGGGCGAGATCGGATATTATCGAATCATGATTACATCTGTCGCTAGTTTCACCGGGCACTATTGGTAAAGTGAATTATCGACACCAGGGGAAAGCCAACTTATGGCCCAACAGCCTCATCCTTGCATTGCCAAATTAACTAAAACAACATGAAAGCATTACAAAATAAAAATTGGTAGTCCACAAATTAGCTTCAGTAACCTCTGCATGTAGGGAAATCTCCTGCATCCGGGCCCACAATTAGTCACTTCCAGGCAAAAATCGAGGTTGGGTCTCAACTGGCCTGGCTCTTATTTTTCGGAGACTTTGAGAAACTTTTATACCTTGAATTTTCAAAAATCGTTTCCTGAAGTAGTAATTTTTCACATTTATTGTTTATGCAAAGGTTACAATTCCCTTTTCCCATTTATGGTTTTATGGCCCTCAGAACCTGTTAAGTCCAACAAGATGTTTCTTTTTAAATAGATCGTCAAAGACCAGTTTTAAAGTTAAGTTGTACTCAGCAGAGCTTCTTCTGGATTCCTCCAGAATTTAATATTAAACACCCTCTTGACGAGCCTACGGACGGTGGTACGTAAGTTCATTATTCTCAAATGTTTGCCGCTAAAATTTGTTTGATATCACGATAATCATAAAGGAATCTTAAGTCTGTTCGAAATCTTTTTTGCATCATATAATATTAATATTTGCATTTTAATGCGTCAATATTTCTAGGCTACCCTAATCTAAGGCGCAGCACAATATTACCCCTGCTCAACGACAAATCGTCCCGGAGACAATCCCTCCAGTGCGGCAACAGCTCTAACGGCGCACCCGATGACAATTTACCTCACAGGTACCCAACTGACCCCTGGATGAAGAGAGGTCATTGAGAAAAACCACCTTGCCCAAGGACACAACGTAATGACCCAGTCAGGAGTCGATCCGGCAATCCTTACAGGATTAGCGGAAAGAGAACCCCAAGATAATCCTCAATGGACTCTTAATTTAACTTGTCGCAAATCATTTGCCTTAAACAGCTATCCTAACAGTGTCTGACATAGACTATACGAACATATTGCCGTATAATACTTGTATGCTGTCCTAATAAGCAGCCCTTGGGCTAGGGTATATATATATATATATATATATATTTATTTATTTATTTATATATATATATATAGTCTCCTTATATATATATATATATATATATATATATATATATATATATATATATGTTCTCCTTGTTTTGAAACATATTAATGGCCGTGGGAAACCTATTTGGACTCAGTGAAATGTTCTTGTTAGCATAATGTGGTTTATAACAACCGTATATTTTCAGGTAGGTAATCTTTGGACTTCATAATTATCCATTTGTATTATTTTCTGAAGTCTGTTCAATTTTGTATTTTGTGTTTATGTCTGTCAATTTAGACAATTCTAAGTATGATGAACATGATCACTTGAAAACCTTAGATTCAAACCTAAGCTTCTCCTTAATTACTCCGGCAAAACTGGAATTACTATGGCCCTGATAAGTTGATATGTTTAGATGATCAAAATATCTCTCTTTCTCATATAAATGCAGGAAGTTTACGTTCTTCATTTTATAACCTCAACGTACCCTGTAATACTTTAAAGCACGATTTAGCATAATGTAAGTTACTGAAACTTTTATCTCTTCTACACCTAGCCACCTTTACAATATTAATGGTTATACCTTTAAAATAAGTAGTA
>JAIZAY010001762.1:0-13271 GCA_029531755.1 Holothuria leucospilota | reverse complement strand
AATAACAATGAATGGGTGACGTTACCTAAAAAACCGGTCATTGCCAGTGATATCTACACTCTCAACTTTACGTTTGTCTTCTCTGCGTCGGATCAAGATGTCTATGGTACTTACAGATGCTTTGCTGACAACATCGTTGGCTCAAATGCAACAAGTGACCAAATCACCATTGAAATACCAGGTGATAGGATAATTACTTGAAATTAATTTTGTCGTTGGTTACAGTATTTTTACAATTTATTTCTAAATTGTTTTAATGTCGATTTTCTTCTTAAGATGTACAACTTTGTCATGTTTCATTAAATGTATGTAATTTTACTCCATTTATCTTCCCAAGTTGTTTAATTCTACCTTTAACGAAGTTTACCTACATTTACATTGCTTTAATATGAAATAAGGCAATTGCGTTAATACAAAAAACATGGGCATCGCAGTAAATTAAGAACATTTACTGCTATAGGGTAGGGGTTCAAACCACTTTAAGACTTCTTTCATGTGAAATTCTACATTTTGGCTTTAATAATATCACCAAATCAATTTAAATCAAACTTGTGCAGAACAAACATTTCATCATTAAAACAATGAATACACCATCTACCGTGTAGATAAACCAGAAAGCCCAAAGGTTTAGTGATTCCTTGACGAAATGGAATGCTTTTTTGCACTGGGGTGTATCCCTCAAATTTATCTTTCTTAACTACATCATTTTTACGACTTTTTTTTTTGTCAATTTCATCTGTTGATCTCACATGACCTTTTAACCCCACCAAAAACTGATTAACAAAAAATGAAATCAAAATGTGAGGTGTCTTGGACTGGATTCGATGCCGGGCCGTCGTGTGAGAAGCCGAGCAATTACCACTGTGCCACCACCACACTCGTTACAGGGGCGTATCCAAGAATTTTTAATAGAGGGGACGCAAGGTTTGATTTATCACTGTCCTGGGGTAAGGGTATGAGGGGAGGCGTGTACCCCTCCCCTTTGCAAAATTTTTGCCTTTGGAAGAGGGCTGACATGCAAAATGGTGCTATATTTGACACAGTTTGAAGCATTTTCTATTTTTGCCTCAGCTTTTTTTTCACTCATGAAGGCCAATATGGGAGGTGTGTGCCTGTTGCGCCCCCGCCTGGATCCGCCAGTGCGTTACACGTATAGTATTTTTAATAATTCAGACCTTGAAAGGCAGTTGTTTTACGACGCCAAGTGATCACGGATGTGGGAGAAGCTTATGTGGCTTATGAGTTACAACAGTAATCATATAGTGACGGCATCCTTTACACGTGTTCACAATTAGGTTATTAAACTTAGAATTATTACTGAAACAGTTATGCTTGCGAATAACAAATGTTGATCTCTATAATTTTATCTTTAGAATGGTACAAAAATTCAGCCTTAAAAGAAGGGTCTAAGCTCAAATCAAGCGTTGATATATTAGAGAGGTACTTATTCTAAGAAGTCTGGTGAAATTTTAATGGAAATCTGATGTGTGACTCTCAAGATATCAGCAGACAAAGTTGTCACATTGTCAACACAAAGTGAACTTGAAGCAAGCACATATGATGTCATACCCTCACATTCAGGGGCGGATCCAGGATTCTGAAAAGGGGGAAAGGGGGGGCGAAGTTGTTCGACCTGTGATTGATGGCACTATACCATCTAAGCGGAGCGCCACCATCAGTTGGCGCGGAGCGTACAAGAAAATTTTTGACAAAATAGACCTCCCAGATCGCCGGAAATAGCACTTCCCATGCCTTATTTTTGCATTTTCTGCTTCATATAATTTCATGTCTCAACTCTCAACACATTAATTTTTCCACAAGTCATTAACAGAAGACAGTTATCATAGGTACAGTGCCTTACTACAATGCATCCTGTTCAAGGCGTCTAATCAGATCTTTAGTAGTTCATGTTCTAATTTGGTGAATATTGACGGACTTCCTTGAGAAATTTGTGACCCATATCTTAGTTCGACTTGATGCCAGGACCCAGGTACCTTGCATTGACATGTGGGTGTAAATGTACGTATTATCACGTGCATGTTCCCCTCTGCCTATTTTCTTGTTCCAGCGTGGACTCAGTGAGAAAGTGAAAATGACCCAAAATGCACGAGACTTGGCAGCCCTATCATTGTCTTGGGGGTACGTCCAGGCAGTGTAATCATGGTATTATTGTGAGCCTTACATAGTATCAAAACTGCACTGTAGGTCAATCGTGGCCTTGTAACTCGCATGATTTTCCATCTTAATTCTCTCGCAGTGGCGTAGCTATGATTTTTTGTTTTGGGGCTCTGGGGGCTGAAGATTTTTGTGGGGGATCCCGTTTACTATCAGAGCCGTATATTAGGATGGCTCTGTTTACTATCTAAGCGGAACGCCACCATGGGTTGGCGCAGAGCGTGCCAAGAAAATTTGAGATTTTAATACATGCCAGATCGCTGGAAATGGCACTTGCCAAGCTTGATAGCGGCCATCAAGAAGTGCAATTTTTGTGAACAAGATGTAAAGTTTGATTTTATTTTATTACACATTTCTGTGAGGACGGATTAGCTTAGCTGGTGGGACTTTTTTTTGTCCAAGTTTGAATCCCATTTTACCTAGTGGCGTACCCAGGATTTCTCTCACAGGGGGCATGCAGTATGTTGTGTGATTGCCGGCCTGGGGGAGAGGTCTAAGGGGAAGGGGTGTACCCCTCCCCTTTGAAATTTTCGAAAAATTAGGTGTCCTTACATGCAATCTGGTGCCAAAAATGCTACTTTTTGAAGTAAAATTTGTGTTAAAAAATTTACGTATTTTTAGGAACTAAAAAAATAAATCGGCATCAGTGAGGGGGGGGGGCATAGCCCAATGGCCTCCTCCTGTGTACGCCACTGCGTTTACTAGCGGAGCGCCACCATAGGTTGGCGCGGAGCGTTTCAAGAAAACTTGAGGTTTTAATACATCCCAGATGCCCGGAAATGGCACTTGCCAGGCTTGATAGCAGCCCATCTCAACTGATGCGCACTGTCTCGTAAGGTATTTTTCGATTGGCTGATGGTATTGTATCGGTATTGTATCTTATTGATTGTATCCAATCATGTGTAGTAAGATAGCATGCGTGTGAACTGTCCCAAGCGACGTTCAAACTGATCTGCTGTGCGCTATGACTCCCATGCTTCGAGGTTGCTAATTGCAGCTTCATTCTCTATCACTCCACTCTCTGTCCTTCTCTCTATCTCTTCTCCTTTCCATTTTTTTCTCTCTTTTTTCCCTTTCTTTTTTTCCATTTTCAAAAAGGGGGGCCGAGGCCGGGTCGGCCCCCCTAGATCCGCCCCGGCTCACATTAATGAGTCTTTTGTTTTTCTTTAAACTTTATCACCAATTTTCTCCTAAACAATCGAATGTTATCGCAATGTGATTGCATGAGAGGCATGGGAAAATTACAAACTTTACATTCCTCATGGGGACGTCCTATCCCTATTAATTTCAAGGTCAACACAACAGACTGAAAAAAAAAGGAAAACAAAGCATTCCTTATCAATGTGAGGAAGTGATATCAGGGAGCTGCCTACTAATATAACTTTCACTTGCCTAAAGCTCACTTTGGGTCACAAATGTAACTTCTTTTGCTGATATCTCGAGTAATGCAAGTCTGATTTGAATGAAAGTTTCACCAAAATGCATAAATTTAGTTCCTCTTTTACATATCAAAACTATATTTTTGCTTAAACCCTTCTTTTAACTTTCGGTTAACGAAGTTTTCGTACTTTCTCTTCTGATTATCTTGGACGACATTCGGCCTCCAAGAAACCCGTTGGGATCTCCCTCTCTAAAAGTGACAAATCGATATACCAAGTCAGTGGCGAAATTTTCAAATATCCCAAACATAGTTAAACATTATAAAATTTTTAATTACTGACTTGGAAAACGCTATAAAGATAATTATCTTCCCGACATAAAAAATAGGAGAAAAACATTAAGTTAATACAACACAATTGGATAAATAAATGGATTTGGAGGCTTCAATGGCAAATAAAAGGAAAAAATCGCGCCTCGCTTCGCCCGTCGATTATTACAAACTTGTACGTCCCAACAAGGCTCTAGTGGTAAAATGAGCTTGGGCCTACATTCACAATTGTATGTGAAGCACGTATTGCATAATGCATATCCATATGTATGATACGGTGTAGGTGTAATATGCTTTGGGAAATGTAAACCATTCAACTTGAGTTGTAGTGAAGAAGGAAAAATTTGGATATTTTCAGATGAAAATTCGGAAATTTTTAGGTTTTAACCCCCCCCCCCCGGAAAAAATCCTAGCTGCGCCACTGTACCAAGTATGACAAGTATCCATCATCCCTGTCTGGAAATATCTTGTTTTTCCAATTTTTTCGTTTATTGACCTCTGATGACCTCAAATAACATCTGACCATCACTGAAAACATTAAGTTCTTCCTCTCAATATGATAAATTTATATACCAAGTATGAAAAGAGTCTATCATTGCTATCTTGGGATATTGTGTTTACAGACAGTTTTTAAGAATTCCAGCTTTTCATCTCCGGTGACCTCAGATAACCTTGGACCCCCTCTACAAAATAAGATTCTTTTTCTGGCTATAACGCATCCACATGCCGAGTATGAAACGTATCCATGCTTCCTACCTAGAGATGAGGTGCTTACAAGGTTTTCGGTTTGTGACCTCTGGTGACATCACATGACCTTTGACCCCCACTAAAAATAATAGGTGCTTTTTCTTTTATATGGAAAATCCATATGCCAAGTATGAGAAGTATCCACCATTGCTATCTTGAGATATTGTGTTTACAAGCACAGCGCCCCAAACGCACATACATAGACACACATACATATACTCTCCAGAATGATTGCGTAGATTCCTTTCACCTTCGGCGAGGAATCAAACATGTAAAGAAGTAGCCTCTTTTGAAAATCTCTCTTTACACAATTTAAAGACTTCAAATAGCTCGTTGAAATCTTTCTCCGTCTTTACTATATATAACAAGAAACCTACTTTTCAACCGCAAGAGCAAACAAAAATTTTAAAAGAAATTTCAAAAGGGGATTTTATGCACTCCTTTTGCAATTTAGAACAGATTTCACCTGTGTTAATTAAATAAAGTCGTCGTGCTCTTCGGAGAATTTTTTCTTCTTTCTGTCCAAATAGTTGAACTATGAAATGAAAACTACATTGAAAGGTTGACTTTAGCATATCAAAGGAAAACTCTTGTCTAGTCAAGACGAAATGAAAATCTGGCAGATTTCCTACTCTAAAGTTTTTCCCGTCTCTTTAGAAATTATTCCAGAAGGGTTGATCGACTTACAGATCTTATTGCACCATAGAAAATATTTCACCAAGCTATACACGCTTACTATATTCCGCAGAGAGAGTATTAGAAGTCTAATCACATTTTGGCTTGGAAAAGTACATTGAAATGAAGATTTATTAAAATCAATATCTAACAGTCTATGTAAAATAGCTTACTTAAAACCAAAACTTATTTTAAAATATTAAATCAAAGGTCTATTGAATTGCCCTAAATAAAATGGTAAGTAACAAGAAACTTTTTGTTTTCTTTATTTCAGTATCAATATCATTTTTCATTGGAGTGCTTCGCACAATGTACATTCCAATCACAGTCAGCATTGTCAGTATTTTCTTAATATTGTTACTTGTGATAGTGATCAGGAAAGCTTTGAAAGGTGAGTAATCATTTGAATATCCATACGACCGGGCACGTAGCCACGAGGGCCGGTATGTTCAAATCCCCATGACAAGTGTGAAAGAATATCACCACAAATTCCTTTTTCCTTGATAAATATTCCGATATGACTTCCTCCCCCCTACCTATAATCCATATCATGAAGTGAACCGTGCAGCCAGCCCTTGAATCCGGCGCAGATAAGTGAAGCTTTGCTGTCCGGTGGTCCTCTGATGTCATTAGGTAATGAGTACAGTTTGAGCAGAACTACCACCATACCCCCGACCAAATCCTGGCTACGTGCCTGATAATAATGCAATTCGAAACGTGATGAAGTACTACTCCTGTTTGACACATTACTGCGGTTATGTAAGGCTAATTTTGACGTATTTTTTTCTAGTTTCTGTAATACATAATATTTTAACGGTAGTGGGTTACTAGCCCGGTGCCCAACCCCCAACCTGGAAGACCAGGAAGTCGCGCTTTGTATGGTCTCTACCCTTCAACCTGTTCGGCATGGGTGACCTTATCAGTAGTACAAGACTCCAGCTGAAATAGCTCTAGGGGTCATGGGGACACACAAACGGCCTCACCGCGATAAGGATTTATGTGCCAGGAGGCATGAAGAAGATAGGTAACAGGTAACAGTTTCGAGGTATTTTGAGAGGCCTGTTCTGTGGCAACCACGTACAAACTGTCACACCCGAGTTGCACTCGTCAATTCCTGGCTAAAGTTCAAACATTGTTGTAAGCTATTATTGCGGTGTGCACTTGCATACTAATATACGTGCATATTTTTATTTCGTTGCAGGGATATGTTGCTTTGTATATAATGTTTCTACGGACACAAAGAGGTAAAGTTGTGCATTCCTTTGCTTCAAAGTTATCCTCCTTGAAATTTGAGGGCTTATAACAATGGAAGTCATTTGAACGATTTAAATGTTTTTTATGGCTGGTTTCACTCCTGTTCAGATTAATCACATGATAGAAGGGCTTTTACTTACCATTTGAAATGATTAATAGACTCTCGAAGATAATATCTACTTATTGAAAACCTGTGAAGAACAGTTATCCCTTTTCACATGTGACAAATTATATACAATAAAACATTAAACATGAGCATTGTTTTACATTTAAGTATTCCTTTTACATGTAATAAGATGTCTACCTTAAATTGGATTTCAATGGGTCCTCAGTCTTCCCTTGTCATTTATCATAAGATATTTTCTCTTTGAAACAACTTGTACTTTATTTGCTCTATTCTTTATGTTTAATTTCCATTGTAGTGCCAAATAATTAGCAGTCATGGTAGAAGAAGGAACTTAATTTAACCTTTAATATGATGTATTTTCATAGGCCGTACTCATTGTTATTCTATTTTAAATAATATACGAGGGAAATGTAGACGTGCATTCTCTCTGAAGTTGAAGTATTTTGTGCACACTTCTTGATTATTTTAATCATCCATTTTAGACAACCGAAGGATCAAAGAATGTCTGCTCTGGACGAGTTTTGGCGAGGTTTATCGTATGAATATGATATAACTCCGAACGACGAAAAGGGGTAAATATTCATTGCGAAGATTAATTTTAGTGGACTTCAGAATACTAAGAAAAACTAGAGATTTCTTATCTAATTCTAACTTGCGATTACGGTTACCGATTCTAATACTCAGTGACAAACTTCAAAGGAAATTTATTCCAATCAAAGCAAACTTCTTATTCAGTGTCACACTGCATCCTTTTGTCCCATGTGTTAATATTGATTGTACAAATGAGTATCTTGACCTTTACTTTACCATCTGCCTGATGCATTACATTTGATATTACTAATGAAAGTGGTGTAGCCACCCCCCCCCCCCTTTGGCTACTGTATCCTTCTACACAACATAACTAATTACATTCCATTCATGATGAAAGAGATTTTGGAACCAAATGGACCCCGATCTCTAGACTAACTCCTTTTTACTAGTCGTGATCACTTTATAAGGGGAGCTCACCCGTTGAATAGAAAAAACATGAAAATTAAATAGTTTAATTTTAGAATACGTTAATACTTGTTTGGTAAAAGATCTCAACCCTGCCAGATAACCACAGTATGTAAGTCTAGACTTACGTAACAATTGCTGTGTATAGTAATTTGAGGCTACGTAATGCTATAATTTAATGGTGGCAACATAAATCAGGGCATAAATGAAGACAGTGTGTGCTATGCAGTCTACTTTTGAAGAAAATTTTGTGAAAAAGTTAGAATGTATCAAGGACGTAGCCTACACAGAAAACACTCTCACTCATTAGATTGTAATATTATATAAGTGCATATGGTACATCAACGAGGTAAATAAATTACTTTACTCTTTCCTGTAGGAGATTTGCTATTCTTGTTTGAGTTACCTTGTAAACGTAAACACAACCCAATGGCACGTACTACGTTCACTTTGGTTGTTCATCTCTAAATTTGTAGGAGAACTTTTCAGAGAGTGCTTTTCCAAGTTGAGCAACAATGATTAGTAGAAAAATTCAAGCCTTAACACATTAACTAGTTTTGCATAAAATTACTAAGATTAAAACTTGGCGGCAACTTGTACAAAAACTGCCCCGTAGTAGAATGAGAAGGAAGCAGTTCGTGGGAATAAGAGGAGGCAGTGAAAGTAACCGTCTCGTGAGTGAACTTACGAATATGCATGTACGACGGCCAGACGCGCACGGCTCACGCACTCATCATACCGGCGAAGCATCGCATCGCTACGACGTCCAAGCGAGGTAAGTTATCTTAAAATATTAAATTTCGCGACGCAAATTCAATAAATCATGTTCTTTTATTTATTTGAGACGAAGTTAATGCTAGAGAATTCATATCGGTAGCATTTATGTGTAGTAGTTAATCTTTTTATGGCTTAAATTTCCTTTCCAATCCATTGTTGCTGAGAAACCAGCGTAAGCTAGCCTGAAATAGCCTAATGTTAAGGCGTGGTGTTCGTCATTAAGATAGTTGTGTTAATTTGAACGTTAGGCAATCATAAATCGTTCAACACATCATCCTTTGAAGTTTGTGGACCTGGCGTTAATTTAGCGCCTTTTCCGTGCCATGAAGTTGGGATGCATGACCAAACCGGTGAGAAACAAGTCCCAGACCAAGAAATCAATATTTAGAATACATGTTTTGGGTAGAAAAAACGATGCTCAAACCGCGACGTTTTGAAAAGGGGGGACGTTTTGGTAGCTAAAGTATACTCAGTGCAACATTAAAATGCGTGTAGGCCCTAGATACATTAACGCTTTTTCGAACCAAGTCGGCCCATCCACTCGGCTCCAAGCCAGGACGTCCCCATGCAAAGTAGGGTGCTAGCCAAGTCGTCCTACACTAACTCGGCCTCAAGTCAGTCGTCCCCATGCCAAGTCGACCCCATGGCCTACCAACTTGTCCCAATATGAAGATTCAACAGGGGAAGTGTTTTAGTATTGTTTTAGCAAGAGTAAGAAGTGGTTAAAAAACAATCAAAATTCGAAACAATTCCCTAAACTTGAGAAGGATAAAGTAGCAGGTGAAAGGTAGCTAGGCCTACGTAGGCTACAGTATAATGATTTCTTTCATAGGCTAGGCATATCAAGTGCCTGTAGGAAAATGTGTGTACTGTATAGGGCACTAGAAAACTTAAGTGTTACAGGTGCAGGCCTTGGTTTTTGCTCTACATACCTGTCACAGTAACTTAGAATATTTCAGCCTAAGTTGTGCCCTGCAGGCTAGGAATAATTTAAAAAACTGACATTGTAAAGGACTATCATATAATGTTAGAACTTGTTTTTTTTTAAGGCCTATTTGTTGCTAAGGCAGGCAAGAAATCTGTGCGATGGTGATGTGTGTTTGTGACACTCCCAGTATACCACAATACAGGTATCTCAAAATAGGAATGACCCACACTTTTCACATTTGACATTATTTTATATAAATTTATAATATTTTTTATTGTTTTATGTAGATTTTATTGTTGAAAGGAAGAATCTTATTGTTTTTTGTGGAGGTCAAAGGTCATTTGGGGTCACAGGAAGTGGAATGTCAAATACCTTAGAACTTGTTGGTAAACATGGTATCTCAAGATTGGTAGCAGTGAGGGATCTCATATATTAGGGATCTCATACTCAGCATGTGGATTGTCAATGCTTAGATGACCCCTATTGTTTTTGGTGTAGGTCAAAGGTCATTTGGAGTCAACAAAGATCTAAAGGTAAAACTTTGAAAACACAATATCTCAAGGAGGGTAACTGTGAGGGATCTCATACTAGCATGTGCATTGTCCATATTCAGTAGATGGACCCTATCATTTTTGGTGGAGGTCAGAGGTCATTTTGGGTCACCATAGGTCAAAAGGTGAAACTTTTGTATACACAGTATTTCAAGGAGGGTAACGATTGATTAACAGTAAGGAATCTCATACTTAGCTTGTGCATTGCTCAATATTGGAAGACCAGGGATTCTGCATTTCTGCCAGAAAGCTATTATAACTTTCACAAAAGAGAAAAGGTTTTTTGGCAAAAAATTGAAATGCTTTTAAACCCAAACCAAAAAAACACAAAAATCAGGCTGCAGAGATACAAAAAATATTGGAAGATTGGGTCGAAATAATAACATTTGTGAATTAAAAAAAGGGGGTATGGGGGACTTGGGGACAAGTTTTCCCTAAAAAAAAGCACAAATTTTCCAAAGTCCCACATTACAAAACTCCTGGTTCAGTTTTAAAATGTAATAGGGGAAAAGATGATACTGAGGGGATCCACCCTTTTTGACTCCTTGGATTCATCCCAATGTTTGGGGCATCCTGGGGGTGGCAGCAAAAAACCCCTGTGAAGATTATTTTTCCCAAACTCAGTCAAGATCTTTTTTTCCCCGTCTTTCCCCTCCCAAACTTGGGTCATCCATCAACAGTTTTTTGGGATAGGGAAAAGGGTTTGGAAATACAAAAGGATAAAAGACTTATTTAAAAAAGAGGGGGTAACATTGTCTATTCTATATCTTTGGGTTTTGTATTCCATTTCCCCCGGGCTTTGGGTTTTCTAAAAAATTTTAATCTTAGGGGTCCTCCGGTAGCCCCCCCTTTGGAGACCCTAAAGCCTTTGTATTTTAATGATTGCAGTAAGCAGTAAACTTTGCTTTTCCCTCAGGGTTTTAGGATGGGGAATTGTCCCAAAAAGTTTTTAAAAATTTGGGCCCTTACGATATACTGACCCAATGTTGCACTGTTTTTTATCCAATTTTACCCTTTTTTTAAAAAAAAACCTTCTTTTTTTCCCCCAAAAATGTACACTCTGGGCAGGGGCCCCAAAAGATTCAAGATTGGGAAGATGCCAAAAAAAAGCTGTCTAAAAAAAGATGCCAAAAATGTTTTCCCAGGTAAAAGGGAGAGGGGGGCTTATTGCCCAACGGGGTTTTTCATGAAGATGCCCAGAATCTTGTTTGGGGAAAAAACAATGGTCTGATTAATTTTAGTACCTGTATGTGTTTATTTGGTATCCCAAAGAAATAAAGACCAATGTGGGGATTTTGGGAATTTACGTTGATCATGGTGTTAAGGTCCCGAGTTTACAGAAAGACATCGGGTTTTTTCCCATTTGAAAGCCTGAAATGGGAATTTTGGTGCACTCTTATCAAAATGAATTTTTCCCATGAAGGCTATTTTTGGAAAAAAGTTTTGTGAAATGAAATATGTATTTTTCCCTACGTTTTTTTTCCCTCCGGTTTCATTTTTGGGGGGCGATTTAAAAAGGGCTTCAGGGGGGAAATTTCAAGGGCGGTCCCCCTTTCAAACCCCCCCTTTGGGGAATATTTTTGGGGATTTTATTATACTTGGAAAAAGGGCATTGGACCCCAAAACTCTGTGGTTTTCCCCCCCAAAAATTTTGGGAATTAAAAATTCATGCTTTTTACCAAAAACCCGGCAATGTATAAATCTAATTAGGAAACCCCCAAAATTTTGGTTACCCCATTTTGTAACACTCCCCTTTTAGTCTTTAAAAAATGGCTTTTTTTAGCTATGAGAGGGCTTGGGGTTTTGGGCCCATTTTTTAAACCAAAATGACCAAAAAAACAACAAGTTGGGCCCCGAAGCAACAAATTTTTGTCCAAAAAAGCAACAAAATTTGAAAGTTTGCCCAAAAAGCTCAACTGGCTGTTTAAAAAAAAACAACGTGAAGATTCCATTGGGAAAATTTTTAAAAAAAAACCAAATAGTGATTCTAAATTTCAGCCCTTTTTTCTTATTTAGCCAGGGTCAGCCACCCCAATAGACCCTTTAAATTTTTCCACTGTAGGGTTGGTGGGTTGGCCCCGCTGGGAAAAAAAATCACCCAGTACATGAGGAGGGAAACTAAAGAATTAATTAGCCCGCCCAAAGTAAAACCCTGTTTTTGGCTTTAAAGTTTAAATACAGTTTGAATAAAATAGCATGACCAAACTAGCCCCAGGGCCCTGCAAAAACTTTAGGGGAAATAAAATTTTTTCAAACGATGTGGTACTACTCAAAACAAAAAAAAATTTATTTTACTTTGACTAAGAAACAGTTTTCACAAGCAGTGAAATTTTCTAGCAGGGAAATTCTGGGTGAAGAGATAAAACCGGGTGGAGCAATGTCAATGCTTGATTTACCACATTTATGCAGAACCTTTTAAAAGGGAAAATTTTAAAAATGGAACCTTTACTCTGTCAAAAACTTTTTACCTATGAACGGGGGTTTTGTGGGGGGATCCTTTGTTGTTCCAGTTTTTGTGGGGAATCTGTGTCATTTCAGTGAAGTGAAAAGATATTTTTGAAAACTCTAAAGTTTTTTTGGGGTGCAACAGAAAAGACAGTATCATTTGATCAGCATTATCATTCTTATATGGTTAAAAGAGCCCCAAGAAGACAAAGGTTGAGTTTTTTAACCCCTGCAGAACTTCTGATTATATCTTACCAATTACAATATTCCGGGCATAAAAAGTGGTTTATCTTTCATACAATGAAGAAACTTCAGGGGAATTTATAGCCCCATGAGGAGGGATTGAAATAATTGAACTTAAATTAGACAATACAGAAAATGGCCCAGCTAGTGGAAGGTGATTACCAAAATTGAAGACGTTTTTGGATGTTATAGTTTTTATTTTTATATACCACACATTGTTTTTTATCACTTTTTTTTAAATTTGCTATTTTAATTTCAGAGTTGCTGAAAATTTCTTTTTGAGAGTCAGCGGGACTTTGTCAGATGCATACAGCTTTCAACTAAACAACCTTGAAGTAATGAAAACAATAACCCTGGATAAAATTAAAATGTTTTTTATAATCTAACTCATTATATCATTATAAATGCTGTACGGGAGAAAGGTATGTCAGCACGTGTCCATTTTAAAAACGGATAAATACTGTAATATCAGTGAAGGGGCTGGAAAACCCACTAATACTTATGGCTTTCACATGTCAGTACATGGGTGATTTCAAAAAGGTTATAACATTCACAAACAGAAAAACCGGTTTTGGCAGAAATTTGCAATGCATTCAACCAACCCAAAAACACAAAAATCAGGCGAGAGATACGAAAAAATTTAAA
>JAIZAY010001767.1:0-13249 GCA_029531755.1 Holothuria leucospilota | reverse complement strand
GATGAAGCCATAACCTGGAACAAGTAACATTGTTATTTTCCTAGATGTAACCGGCTACAATTTAAGAGGGAGTTGGCTAAGCGTGCAAGGGTACAAAAGTTTACTCAATTAGTCTACATAGGCCTTATCGCTATTTATTGCCAAAAAGAAAAAGAACTCAATGCCAACAGATGAATTATATCATATCTTTCATTCTTATTAAGCGAATAATTTATGATTCTGTTGGTTGTCATCATAATTTTTTGAAGGACAGAGAAAGAAATGAACATGTCTACCTTCAAGGGCGGAGCCTAGGATTATAAATTTAATTTTTATGCGCCGGCCACGAGCAAAGTAATTAGAAAGGCCCTAGCAAGAATGGGTTTTCAAGGCTCCCGTGACACTCCTGATTGCGGTCTCAATAGCAGCCGTAAGGGATTGTGGCCCCTGGGAAGCAACCGCTATAAAGGCTAGTGCGCCAATGTACATTAGCAATATGGTGACTGTGGATTTAGGTGCCATTCGAGCAATTATAAAGTAATCAAGGACAGAACCGCCTTTAGTTATGATGTAAAAATTGCTTATTGATAGTCGTTACAGAAAACTGCACTGTCAGTAGACTTGATCGGAACATAAAGTAGTGCGAACACGCACCCCGTCGCCCTAACTCCATATTCTAACCCTGCTTGACTGTCACCCCCAATACCAAAAGATTCTTCAAAAATGGAACATGCTGATGCCTGCCGTGGTACGGCCAACTTGTCAAACCCCCGCGTGCCTGCGGTGTTGGCTGGTAGATGATCCGCATAAGCAATCGAGTAGGGAAAACAAGCCAGTGCTCTACAACTGGAAAAAAGGCCTTGAGCGCCGCTAGATTAAACCAAGAGATTATAAGTTGAGGCGTAACACCCTATCTAACTAACAAACTAACTGACAGTGGAGGTTAAAATAAGATGTGAAATTTTTAGAATGATGTTTTCTTTTTTTTTGAAGGCTAGTAGGGCATAAAGGCATTGGACATTATACATTATAACATAAATTTTCAAGACGGGGCAAACGGTGTGCGTCCCTTTCACAGAATACTGACATAGGGCTCCAAAATATCCTTGAATGAACGCAATACGGATATCAATTGCAACATTAGATAAATAAAAATTTCAAATAAAACTTTTGAAAAACCTTTCATTAATATGAGTACTTTACAAGGTAATACATGTATCCTACTAAACTTTTCAAGCAATGAAGTCTTTCGCGTTTGCCTCTAACAAAATCCTACTGCTACTAACAGCCAGTTACCAATAAAATGAGCAAATTTCTTTGAAATACGTCTGACCAACTTCGCCTTCGGTGAAGTAGTATATAAGTAAATAAATTCTATCTAGCCAAATTCCTTTGGATCTCACCTCAACACAATTTTGTGAAATCATGCTTCAACCCATATTGTGCAATTAAGACAATATTCCAGTTCATAAATATCGTAATGTGAGTATCTGGAAAGATGTACCTTAAACTAAAGGATTCAAGTTTAATAATCGAGCCTCTTAAATGTAACACACCATCAAGATTTCATATTTTACAAATTATTTTAGCAGGTGTAATAGAACGTTTTCCATCAAACGGCTTATAGACCACTAAGCGAATAATCAAGAAAGGGTAAAAATGAAAAGAAAATACATTTCTTTGAACCAGAGACGGTTCATCAAAATCGATTTGTAAAGCCACGCCCTAATTTTCTCTGTTGCCTATTACTATAAACCCTTTAGAACAAAAAGAATGTTGATGGTATAACTTTACTTCCAGAAAGTCAATGAAACGTAAAATCTACCCTCCTTCCTATTGTATTAGTTCCGAAGAGAGATTTTATCCTTTACAATAACTTTCACGTAGCCCACCGAAATGATCGTTATGGGGAAATTTGTTATGAAAGAGTTGTGATTCGTTATAAGCATGGTACCTTCATTCCTTCTTCATGCAAGATAGGATAGTACATCCCTTCACTGATTCATTACTTCAAATTCAATGTTCCCAGCTTAAAAAGATGCAGGAAAGTTAATTCACAAACACAACTAAAGACTAATATTTTATTAGCAGAAACTGAGTCACAGAATTATTTCTTGCTACCACAAATGTCCTTCAATAATATTGAAACTTGTTTTCCATTGGCTTCTGTTGATTTTCTCAGAGCAATCGAGATCCGTCAAGTAATGGTGACATGGACAACAGTCGAGGTAACAGTCAGTGCATAATACAATCAAGTCTAGAACATAAAGTAACCTGTCACAAAACTCTTACATTGACAAAGTTGCCATCCCTCTTTAAACTTAATTTGTATAGTTTTTATACTTAAACGGTCTTTCGTTAATCTTCTTTCATTTTCAGTAATTGGTCTTTAAATCAAAAAATGTACTCCTAGCTGGGAATTGCCGCTGTTTATCCAGGAGCATGTTTTAAGTTTAGTGCGGTAACATTTTACTCCTATCAACGATGCTACATTGAAATAATGACTGGACCTATAGAAGACTTTCAGTAGTAAAGTTGAAATTATTTACAGGTCTTTGTGAATTTTTTGCATTGTAGGTTCTACGTACTTCTTTTATCAAACCCCCGATTACCCGAGAGATTGCCGAGAGATTCGAGATCAATGCTCATCTTCAATGCCTAATGGAGTGTATCTCATTAAACCAGATGGTTATCCGAAACCTTTTGAAGTCTACTGCAACAACGACACAGATTTTGGTGGATGGACGGTAAAACATTTTGTTCAATTCCATATTCGAGATGCTCTAAGTCGTCGTTGGTCAACATTCAAAATTTTGAAAGTTAATGTGAACAGGAAAGTGAACTGGTCGATGAACCACTGTAAACAACTATCTAAAACTTTACGCTTACAAATGGCAGCTAAGTTATTCATATCATGTAATTTATTCAAATCGTCCGCACTGACAAACAGATGACAGAATTATAGCATAGACAGGGCACAAGAAAACAATACGTCAATTAAGGTAGTGCACAGAAAAAGAGAATACAACAAAGATAAAAAAGAATATAAGAACAATAAACGAAAGAGAAAAACTTAATTTGAGTATTTCTCGAAAATGTGAATTATGCCCTTACGCTTAGTCATTATCGACTTTGCATGCATTTTGACAAATTTCAGGTAATCCAGAGACGTTTCGATGGTTCCATTGATTTCAATAGAGATTGGGAGGACTACAAGGAGGGATTTGGGTTTCCGTCCAGTGAGTTTTGGATTGGAAACGACCGTCTTTCGTTCTTGACCAACCAAAATAACTACGAGTTACGAATTGACGGACTACTTTCCAGCGGATCACCTTTCTACCTCAAATACGACTCTTTCAGAATTAAAGACGAGTGGGGCAATTATACTCTTACTAAAGATATTGCAAGAAATTTCACCGGAAATGCAGGTAAAATATTTACATTCTTCTGTTACTACTGTATCTTCTAAACAAGTATCTCACAAGGAAGACATTTTGGGAGCTTTAATGAATTAACTAACCAATCCCTGATGGAAGACTTTTCCAGGAATTTGCAAGGAAGCCTTTTTCTATACAATTTACAAGCAGAGAGCTGCATACTTTTCTGCAGGGTAGGACTGGAAGTTATAAGCAGCAGCTGCAAAAGTTAGTTAACCGGCGGTGATCGTAGAAGAGGGTCTTTAAGCACCTGGGGCTTAACGGCGCTAAAAAACCAAGCGATGCGCACATCGTCAAAGCCGTCATTTCGCCTATCCTTTTTCTGTGGAGAGAATAGCGGCGCCACCAATGGATGATGTTTTTCAAGAGACTTTGACTTTCAAACTTTGTTACACCGTCTGACAAAACGTTTCCATCGGATGGCGCGCAATGCAGAAACAAAGGAAAAATATCTGGCAGTTCCTCATAGGTCGTCAGGAAAGATTGTCCAAAGCTTTGCAAGTAGACACCGATATATAATTTATACTTGGCTAGTATTACCCTCGCCCTAATATATATATCTGTGCCTCCCTAGTGGAGCCAACCCTGATGGGTTTTAAAATTACCAAATACTCTACGGTAACGATTGCGCAAGGGCGATCGGGAGGGCTTAAGCGATTGCTATCCTTTCCCACCATTTTGAAATTTAAGAAACTGAATATCGTTAAACTAGGATGCCATTTTACACGAAAATATCATTGTCTTGGATATTAATGTTGAAAAAGCAATTGTCGGGGAAATATACGTCCTAAAGGGCATAGTAATTATTTCTGAGACCTGAAAATTTTAATCAGATTTAAGTTTGACTAAAAATTCCTTTAGTAGGGGTGGGGGACATGTTATAATTCCTTTGAGTTTCCATTCGGATATACCACAGAGAGGGAGGTGTTGGCTTTTTGGAAGATTGGAAGTTGTAACGAGTTCTAACTGAATAAGCCTCTTAAAGTTTCACCTAAAGTTATCTTGGAAGGGCAAAACATTTAGTTGAGAGCTCATTCCTTCTTTCTACTAATCACCTTTTCTATGACCTAATGCGACAACGTGCACCTTTCGTGTATGCTCGTTAGAAGTTGAGATTATTTCTTATGTAACTAACCATCATTAATTAATGTTGTGTCATTACTTCGTATAAATCAGACATGTTACTTTAACTTAAGTGTACCAACATTGCATCAAATGAACAATTCTAACTACTTTGTTTAGAACTGTAGAGTCTGTATATACTGTTATAACTTTACAGTCCGATACTCGTCTGGAAATATGTAACATAATACTGAAATTTATATATTGCAGGTTCTGTTATTACTGAATGTCCACAAAATACGGCTTACTATGGATGTACCTGTGAGGCTACCTGTGAGGATCCTCTAGGAGAATCAGATTGTCAGACCAACTGTGATCAAAATAAAACTTGTGTATGTCAAAAGGGGCTTGTGAGAAAAGAAGGAGCATGTGTTACCCTTAGTGAGTGCGGCTGTTATATTTCGGAAGAAAATCGATATATTTCGGTGAGTTTCAATACGATGGCAATTTAATTACTGAGTCGCAATTTGACAGAGTTGTAAATTCTGCTGAAGAAAAGTAAGTTTAAGCCAAGCTCGATCTTTCTTTCTGCAAGGTAAATACTATGGCAAAGTGTCCAATCGGACACATGTTCAGTAGGCAATAGTCTGATTTTGGACTGAACAGGAACACAATTTTGTAACACTAAAGCCAGGCGTGCACATCTCCAACACCGCTGTAGCATGACTTTTACTAGCAGTTGCGTCTAGTCGCTGGCAGGTGGAATTACCAGGAAGGTGCTATTAGATGGAGTTACCTCGAAAAACGTCAAATGATGCTAATCCTTGTTGATCAACTTCAGCTTGTGGAGAAAATTCAAAAATGAGGGATTATTGGATTTGAAGCCATTATTAACCTGTTTTAAGTACAAAAGGACTGTTTATTGCTACCATATCTAGAGATACTTGCAGTAGACGAATACTACTGTTGTGTACAAAAGAGCTAACAAGGAATAGCAATAAATTTTACAGACTGATTTTGATGAGCTCTCGCCTCTTCTGGTAAATTACAGAAGGTGTACTTATGTTTTACATGCCATATACCGGTACACATACATTGGTAATATTTTAAAAGCTTCGAAACACGTCGAAAGCTGCAAATTAGATGGCAACATTAGCGACTGACAATTGTAAGGTAATGATAGTAAATGTCTCGCTTACTCTTCAAGGGGTAGTAGACGGTGAAATTGTGGTACACCAGGACTCCACGTATTTCCAAACAATGGTTAAGCTTATTGAAATTCCAAGAGCAACTGGTAGAGGTCAAAAATATTTTTCAGATTAATCTCCAGCAAATACCACCTCATTGGAATTAGGCTACTGGCTGTGTATGCCTTACCGTATTAACATCAGGGAGGTGATATTGGCAGCAAATAAAATTAACTTTCAATTCAGCATTGCACTCAGATATCTGTTTTGAGCAAGTTGAATGTGTTTTAGGCTACCGATGTATATGAGACGAAGCCACTTTGACGCACATTTCGCTCTAATGTGATAGTTTTACGGTACATGAAGGGTTCAACTGTCACATTGAATACCGGACGTGTTAGACTTTCACATGAATTTATGCCATTTCTAGCGTAAAAAAAATTGTTATCTTCTTCATTTTGGCATTAGAGTGGCCAGACTTACGTCAATGCCGATTGCACACAGAACTGTACTTGTAATGGCAATCAACTAAGCTGTGACACCGACTACGAATGCAGCCAAAGTGCGACATGCAGCGTCGGTCAAAACGGTGTGCGACAATGTTACTGCAATGATGGCTATTCTGGTGACGGTATAACTTGTGTTAGCGATGTATACAGGGACTGTAATGACGTGCTTAGTGCTGGTAACACACAAGATGGAGTTTACACAATTCTTCCGACAGATTGGCCTGGCTCAGCGTTTGATGTGTTCTGCAATATGACAATAGATGGCGGTGGCTGGACGGTAAGTTCTATATTTACTTCCTTTAAGTACTTAACGTTCAATGTGGTGGGGATTTACTCCCTTCGTAAAGACAAGAAATCCATTTGTCCTAAGTAGTTGCTTACAAGGGCGTCAATAGTTTCTCAAATGTGGGGGCAGGGCAGGGGTGTGACCTTGACCAGAATTAATGGCAGCGTTTGCTCTACACTGCTTTGGAAAATGTTTTCTTTGAAATTTGTGTTCTGTTTAATTGTGCCACTACTTTAATCCATTTTAAGTCCACGCTTTTGTAAGATTACTTTGCAGTTTTAAACAATCCTTTTCCTGCACAGATTGAATTTACAATGAAAAACAGACCTACAGGAAAAATTTGAAGGATAAACTATATGTAATATCTCCCATTTTCAAATGTAGGGAGGATCTATATACCCCTTTTCTCCCGCCTGTTGACGCCGATGTTACGAAGCAACTAGAAAAGTAGTCATCTTTAAACCTAAGTCGTGTGCTCTATAAGACGTGTTTCTTTAAAATACGATAACTGACAGTTAGTTGGGTAGGTAGAAAATGCTCAAAATAGGTTCACATGTTGTCATTAAGTGGAGGAAAACAACGCAGACACAGTCGTGTAAGCAAATTTTTGACGCGACAAAGCTGGACGCAAAAATCTGGCAAGCGTAACTCCTTGACAGCAACGTCTAAACTATCATGTCACTTAACAAAATAAGGTTCATACTCGAAAGTTGCAGTTGTTTGTGTGAATACGGTATGTTTGACTGAATCTTTTCACAAGCCAAAAAGTGTGTTTGTAAGGCATTTGTGAGGGACTTGTTTGAAATGCATCGCCTTTCAACATAAAATCAAGTTAAAAGGAAACTGGACAGTCAACTTTCATTATTAAGGTGTCTTATTAAGGATACTTTCTGTAAATTGGATATCGAAAAAGCTGGCATATAAATGCATCGCTAGTTGTTTCCATATAATTTAGTCAGTTTCTTTCATCGTTTTATTATAAAAATCAAGCTGTTTTTCAAAAAGAGGGTTTTTGTAATATGTATTACCGGAATTCACTTTGCATTTCAAGTTATTAAAATTTAAGTTTTCGTAGAGATAAAATCACATAAGTATCTAAACAATCTATTCGTTTTGTTTTTCAAGGTTTTACAGCGTCGCGATAGAGGAGCAACTGGCTTTTATGAAAATTGGGCAAATTACAAAAATGGTTTCGGGGACATTCAAGATGAATTCTGGCTTGGAAATGACAAGATTCATTACTTGACAAAACAGGACACTTACGAACTTCGTGTAGACTTTGTGTCATCTTCGAATTTGGCCAAATATGCCAAGTACGCTAGCTTTAGAATTGACTCGGAAACGAACAAATATCGTGTGACTGATATTGGTACTTACAGTGGAAATGGAGGTAAGTGCCTGACATATGTTATGACTTTGAGAAAATAACACTGCCCAATACTTTTGTCTTTGAAAAGTTTTGTGAATAAAAGAACACAAGACAAGAAATGTTACTTTAAAATTTCTGATGAAGGCCACGATTAAAACCCAGCACACATCTAAAGGGAGTCGTTATTCAGCGGCATTCGTATACAGAAGTTAATCAGGCTTCTTGTTACACTGTAAAAACTGCCTGTTAATTTACGGAAAATAAAACAAAGAAATTAATAAGAAATACAGAAATTTTCTGGCAATTAATTGTCAGAACATTTCTGTATTCCTTTTGTATTTCTTTATTTTATTTTCTGTAAATTTACATTTTACAATTTACATTTTTAACAGTGTTCTAGTCGGTCCTACAGGAATAATGCAACAAATAAAGTAAACATCAGTTACATTTAACACTTGTGACACACCCTTGTTATTTGGTTGTCCATGGAGAGTTGTAATTGCCTCACATTCTAATTTCTTCAGAAAACGCTTTGCGCGTAACGTGATTTGAAAGATCCAACTATTATGTTTATGTATTCGAAGTTCACATAGAAACATTTAATTATTTGTCAAATACATTCAGAATGTAGAACTTATGTGCAGACATAATATAAGGGAGGTGGTCTACGTTTGTCCTGAAGTTTTTGCAAAGAACCGTGACATGAAGTTTGCCCTGAATGCAGACTTTTGCTCTAACACTTTTTTTCAGGGGGAGGGCAACACCAGACACCGCCTCACCCACCCACGTTAGTCACTGATGTAATATCACTGGGCTTTCCTTCGAACATGTGCCTAATAATAAAAAAAACTAGGATTACAGAGTACAGACTATGTTTAACGGTATAGAATCAATAAGGTTCAATTGGGATTTTGAAAAGTGAAAGGTATCAAGAAGCTGTTACGGCTCCTTTAACAGTTCCTTAGTAGTACAATCTAAACAAAAGTTGGGTAACAATTTGTCAAACACTGGGCACGTATGGGAAAAAATGAAACTGGTGTTTCATGGGTTTAACGAGAGTCTGGTTACCAGTTAAGTGGGTATTAAAACTTCTGGGCAAACCCTTTAATCAAGATGGTGAAATTTTTACCCATCTATTTTTTAAGTGTATTATGAGATTGATAGAAGGGACGGGTCTTTCGGACGGACGAGTACATTCCGTGCTTTCTGCAGATTGACGTTGCTTATCTTGCTACAAAATTTTAACAAATTATATATAAAGCTTTCCTTTAGAGGGGTGTTATCTTCAGGAAAAAAAAGGAACCATTAGACATTAATATCTTCTATAAATACGGAGCTCCGTTTAATCTTGGTCTAATTTGGTATGAAAGGAAGTGTCATGCGTTTACACTTATAACATTATTATGAAAAACCGGAATTTTTTACCTTCACAGGTAATGGTATGTCTGAAGTTAGTAATGAAGATTTCAGTACGCATGACCGTGACAACGATGGATTGAGCTATGACTGTGCAGAGAAGCACCGTGGAGGATGGTGGTACGGAGGATCGGACTATAGTGATTACTATAATTGTTATCGGAGTAGTGCTCCCTGCAATGTTTGGTACAGCCATCGTAGTTATTATTATTGCAATTATTATTACTACTATACCTATCACTACTACAGGAGATGCACAAAAACCAATCTCAACGGAGACTACAACGGTGGTAAAGGACAGAACATTTTCTGGAACTCTGGTAGCAACTGCAACACCAAGTACACAGAAGTAAAAATTCGCCGGACATCGTGACGTTTAAGACTGAAGACATTCTGAATTACTATTTTCATGTTACAAGAAATAATTTTTAGAGTTAAGGACACATCCTCATCGTACATAACTTTAGATTAATGGCATAACCCAGAAAGACTCACAGGGCTCCATCCCGCCTCGGCTGTAATTCAAAATTTTAAGATTGTTCAAAATGAGCTAAGAGTAGTGGTATAAGTATTTCCTAGGAGGCAAGAAGGCCTGGGATATGTCACTCCTTTGATGATGAAGGTACTTATTTTAATAAAATTTCTATTGTCTGCTCGAATTGATGACAGCGCTTCGCTTTTATGGTATCACAATGTTTGAAATTCCACCCTACAGAAAAATTTGGGGTGCACCCGAATCGATCCTGCAGTATGGGCAGAATCCCCCCCCCCCTCACGAATCGTGGTTCTTGGGATGTAAGTAGCGCATCTTCCAAGAATACTGGAGAAGCGGAGGGTATTGTATGCCACAAAACTGTTAGTGGGCACAAGGTATGACTGAAAAACTACTGATTCGCCTTTCATTCCCACGGGTAGTGGTCCTGAAGGAAGGGATATGTATCTTAATGAAATTCTGTGGGGGATGTACATAAAACCAGATCGGCAGGTAAAATTCAGTTGCTTCTAATTGATGAAGGCATTGGAAAATGAGATGAAACATGATGAAACATGATTACAGGTAAAAACATTTCGCTTAAATCTTATCTCAAAACATATGAAAAACCCTTTCAAAACTTCTCTTGCTTCTCTAACAGGTATATTTTATGATCTATCACCACATGGGTATCATGACTTCAAGTTATCACGAATGTAACAAACCAGTTACACGACTATTACTGTATGATTACAATAAATACAAATACCGCAAGGGAGTATGAAGTTCCAATTTGGATGACAACATTTGACGTTTAAATCATTGAAGAACCTCCTGTAACATATGCTATAAAATTTCTTATAAAGATGGAAACTGTGATCATGTAGCATTCAAATGACCAAAAATACTCTCCTCTCTGCAAAGGATTAACCAAGTGGAGACATGTCTTTGATAAAGGGTCAAAGATCGGTTCATACTTCCAAATGTTATGTGCTATAAAGCTATGAACCATGTATGGCCATGAATCCTTACTCTAAAGGTCCGTTCATTTGAACCTCATATTTGAACAGTGCTCAACTTCATAGCTTATAGCGAACCATGAAAGCGACACAGACGTTTCCAATTAATTCAAACTGCAAGATTGCCAGTATTGCGGGAAGGTTGCTGAATACTGGGAATAATATTTGGGGAATTTGGCTCATTTGTCCGTGGGTAATGGCGTTAGACTTATTGTTGATCTAGCTTGCAAAGACCAGAGTATGCCGACTGTCTGAAAAGGCCTATTACTTTGTTTGGCAATAGTCCGTTAAGAGCTGCTGTTTTTGCTTCATCACAGTCATAAGCGCAACCATTTACTTGTGAACAGATTAAGCCAGGGCTAAGTTTAATTAATCAGGGCGATACAGACAAGATATTTGACCGTATCTCTGTTGGAGAGAGGCAAAATTGAGGTGGATTAAATGTGTCTATTTTTCCAGACCTAATAAAAAAATGAACAAAAGGAAGCAAGGCTTTGAAAATTATGAGAAAATTTTAACATTAGGGATAAATTGAGCAATACAAAATGAAGAAAACATAAATATCAAATAACAATAGATATGTTAGAAAGATTTCTTTCCGCGAAGCGCGCAGGGGCAATGAATACTAACTAATGCAGAGGTGGACTTTAAAGGTAGGAAGGCAAGGGGCAATTTTTGTTGAAAAATTTTAGTCTTTTATGAAATTCTTCCAAGCATTGGCGCCGTCTTACCGCCACACTTTTGTGACTTGAAGCCCTGAAATATGGGTCACTGACAGTAGTAGATGGAAGCCATTTCACTCTCAATGATCGTTGCATACAAAATCTAGAAACCTATCCTGTATAGGGATTCGTAATTCCCAATAATTTTTCCGGCGTGCTTCGCGTGAGCTCAATGCAAATTGGTATCTCGTAATTACTACGGTCGGTAGGAAAACAAGTGGAATTGCCTCGTAATTACTTCTGTTGGAAAGCTTGAGTAAATTATTCTTTCCAAAACCCTTCTAAACCCTCCCTTTGTTCACTTTTCCCACCGACCACTACCTTCCTAATCAAAATTACCTATGGTTACTATTTTAAAACTGCAATGATCATGAGAGTAACTTTCATTCGTTCTCAACGGGGAGGGGGGACTGAACGGTGTTTTGGACCTCTGTCATGGGAGACAAGTCTAAGGGAAGGGTTCTCCCCCACTTTCTGAATTTTTTGAATACTTAAAGGTCTTTAGATGCAATTTGGTGCGAATTGTGCAAATTGGAAGGAAAATTAACGGTGCAAATTTTCTATATTTTGTCACAGAGGAAACAAAGTGCTTTGTAAAATTCGTCTTTGATTGAAGGGAAGTTGCAGCATACTTCCGCCGCCCCACCATATTTTGACATTTTGACCACCAACCATTCGGCGCCTTTTACCCATATGATTCACTAAAATTGATTAAATAACGCTTTTTTCTGCGGGCCTTGTGGGCACCCATTATAAAAATTGCTTTTTTAATTAACTCCAATAGAATATCTTGCATGTTCAATAGCTTTGTATGATCTCTTCCATTATCATTGTACCGACCCACAAGCCAAGCCCCCTCCATCATAAATTTGACATGCTTTTCTGAGTAAGGCTATTATGAAAATGGTAAAAATGTGGTACTTGTGATCTGGTTGGTACATATTCAGACTACTTTTAGACATCAAATGCCTCCCCTAGCTGCTATCTGCAAAGATTTTTGCAATGTTGCTGTTCTGCCTTGGATAGTATGAACATAAAGCAGTAAAGTTTGAACAAATTCGTTACTGCATAGCATGGTCCCACTAATCATGTCCGAAACAGCGTTATAGTCCTGCAAAGATGTATGAACCGGCCTATCGCACTTTGCCAGTACCCGTATTTTCTTGTAGTATTCAAAGAAAAACGTTATTGGGATGGCGATCAGGGGCGTCAATCCGTTTTGAAATGTGTGGGGGGTACATGACTCAGCACAAACCAAGCCCTTTGGTTTGAAGAGGGGGTGTCATCTTACAGGCCCTTCCCTTTCCCTCTTAAGCCGCGGTCACAGTACAGCGAATTCGGATCGGATTCCGATCCGATTTTTGTGAGTTTTTATTAAAATCTACTTCATTTCGGGTCGGAAAGAACCCAAAATTTGCCAACCTGTGTAATTATATGATTTTTATCGCAGGACTACGAAAATTAAATTTATATGAATTATTTCGTGACGTCACATCGAAAGACAGCTTTTATCGGACTACGCGTGTCCGATAAAAGCTGTCCATCGATGTGACGTCACGAAAAAAATCAGTTAACATTTCATTTTTATAGACCTCTGATGCAAATCATATACTTACACTGGTTGGCAAATTTTGGGCTCTTTCTGACCCGAAATGGAGAAGATTTTAATAAAAACTCACAAAAATCGGATCGGAATCCGATCCGAATTCGTTGTAGTGTGACCGCGGCTTTATGATGACTGACGTTGCCCTATTTTAATATAAATTAGGATTGCAAAGTTAACATTACCAC
>JAIZAY010001684.1:0-13667 GCA_029531755.1 Holothuria leucospilota | reverse complement strand
CTTTTCCTAGTACGATCCAGCGAGTGGGCTTTAGTTTTCTAATTAATTCGCTGATGACAGCGCGAGCGTTAATGTTAACCGGGAGAAATTCTGTCTTCAAGTGTCGAGTGGGTTTCCTCCTCCTCGGGTAGCTTCATATGGCGACCGCATATTGACTGCCGCCACGGAGGCTCCGCGCTAAGTGTTGACGGTTACCCAATCAGTGGACTGAAATCCTACAACTCCAACCCCCAGGTTCGCGTACACTGTGTGCTTCAATGGTTACCCCCGGACCCGCCTACCCGTGGGGGAAAGGACGGCAATGAGGTCCGGGATAACGCAGGTCTATCAGTCCAGGAATTCGTAAGACATGTGCATACCGCGGCTTCCGATTTGATACCAATCAGTAAGACTATATGAGGGCGACAAATAGCCACCAATGCAATTTCGTTACACATCCATCCATCTATCTATCTGTCTTACTTCAGCACGCCGCCTTAGATGCCGAAGACAAAAGGAATGAAGAGACAACCCCTACATAAACTAACCTGGGAACCTTTATAAAATAAAGTCCATGTTATAAAGTAAGCCATTGTAACCATAGCCGTCATGGACTGCATAAGTGGACGAGACCCACTCATATCGATTCGTGATTGGCTTCAACGTATTCGTATTTTCTGTGCGTGCTGCTCAGGGAAGATGGTCCTACAGAACCATGCTGACCAAAACGATGGAACAAACTCTTCGCAAGGTATATTAAGACATTTCGCACGCTGCTTGTTACACGGGCATCGTACCTCCTTTCCGAGCCGTCAAAATAAAGCACCCCTCGATTCGAAAGCGAGACGTGGAAGCGTGGTTGAAGCAACAGAATACATACACCCTCCAAAACCATCCCGGCGTTATAATCCGCGAAATCGAGTCCCTACGCGTGGGGTCCAGGGGCCCGCGTAAGGGCCCCTGGCGGGGTCCCCAGTGGGCTGAGGCCCCGGTTGGGGGTCCAGGGAGAGAAGCCCCCGTGAAGCTCCTCGCAATATTGCATTTGTTAAGAGCAGCAGAAATCGGCTCCAGTTTCTTATGTCAGTGAGAATTTATACCTTTTCATGTTGCAGGGAATTTGATGTGTATGGCTCAGGTAAATAAGTTACTATATGTACCTGCAGAGGTTCCGGAGAATCTAAGTTATCTTAAAACTTACACGCTTAACATTATGAGGGGGCCCGTGAATGGTACCAAAGAAAGGAAAAGGAGTGGTATAATGAAAAGGTATTGAAAATTGATTTTTGCCATAATGAGTGTTTTATTTTTCGTTATACCGTATTCGGGTTAAGGAAGTCACGATGAAACAATTGGGGGCGCGCTGAAGCGCGCCGAAAATTTGAATATACATTTAAAAACCATTGCTATGACTAAAGGGTTGTCAATTTCCCTTTTGTGATGCAGATTAGAAGGTGGGTATCGATACTAAGTTTTCCAGTTCTCATTAAGAAGAGGAGGGTTGAAAAAAAATGAATTATCAATTGATTTACATCCTTACAATTTCTGGCTGCCTCTGAAATCGACACGTTTATCCACACTGAAATACATTGGCATTATGGTAGAACGCACCACCGATGAGTATTGCGAATACGTTTTGGCACCTTATTGATAGTAAAATCGTTGAGTAAATTTCAAGGCTAAAAGATGCATCAGAGTCAATGAGCGGAAAATCAAGAAATATTGAGAAGACGTTTGCAAAAATCGTGAAAGATTTTCAAACGACTTTTGGATAAAAAAGTGATGAAAATAAATCCATGCACGTCAATAAACAACGTAGCTCTCTCTCATAAGCGTAAACAATTGTCGCGCGTAAGGCGCGCACGAAAAATTTTCGGTATATAAGACTCCATCGCGAGCTCTGTCATTACATTGGAGCACTGAAAAAGGGGATCCCAACAGGACTCTCACAACTCTTACAACTCCATATGGGGGTTGGTGATTGTGAGGAACCGCAGATAACTGCTAAACAACCGTGCCTTTTTTAGGACAGTGGGATTTTGTAAATACGCGCTATATACAAGAGTGGGAGAGGCCTTTATCTTATTAGTCCAGTGAAAGTGCAATCCCAGGAAGGGGGTTTAGCCCTCGCCCTTTGAAAAATTGTTTGTTAATTTTAGGTGGCCTATAATGCAGAAAAAATGGTGGTTATCTTTGGGTCATTCTAAAGTTGTATTGTTATGTTTCAGGAAAATGTCCACAAATTTAGTGCAAGTTCTAACTTTTTGTTCGGGTGAAAAGGGGAGTAAGAGACCAGTTGTTAAAACATATTGGTCCTTCAAACGCTCCTTAACGTCCGCAGGAAAAAATCATTGGTGCGCCGATTCCATCTCTCAAAAGTGTGTGTGTTGGGAGGGTGTTGGGGCGTTTTTCTCACATTTGTGAATCGCCGTCCTGGTGGCGTGGAAGAAGCAGGTGTTGAGTGGTAGCCAGAAATTGCGTGCATCGGTGAGGGTCCAATTAAGTTGTTTGTGATCTTCGGTATGGGGGAGGGGTCTAAGGGAAATTTTTTCTAGAACTTGAATTGCCCTCAGATGCGATTTGGGGTGGCAACAAAAGTGTAACGAGTTTTTTAGGTTATATTTTCCTTCTAAAAATTTCGTTTTCCTAGGCATAATTGCAGTCTGTTCCATCTATTTTTGAAAAAGTGAGGGGACTTTTTTGACGATGCTCCCCCTTTTCCAAAAAAGGTGAGGGTGACGCGTCCCCCGTCCCAGGTATGATCCTCGCCCATGGGAAAAATTGTACGGCACGCAATTATACCTGCGTGGAGTCCACAGAAACATTCTTACGGACTATAATAAAATTTTTCCTTTACATTTTAAAAGGATATACGCAAAGTGTTGACAGAAGAACAAGTATAGTAGCCTCCGGGAGCTCTAAATTAGTTACAGTACACAAGAAGAGGGACGGCACACGGGATTCTCACGTACCCGACATCCATATGGGAGGAAGATATGATATATCACCTTCTTTTTAGGTAAAGCAACTGAGGGGATGGTTGGACAGGCAAAATTCGTTTCAATAAAAGATTTTGCGTCATTATTGAACGTCGCTGTAAAATGTTTGTAAAATAAACTAAGCGGCAATTACGTAGCTTAACAATTCTTTCAAATCATCATGTGCTAGACTAGATTAGTCAAAGATCCCATAATGATGAGAGCCCTACAGAGAAGGAGATGTAGTTTTAGAAAAAAAAGTTGCATTGGAATAATTTCTTGCGTCATAGCTTTGTCAATGGTATATAAAATCGAGTGCAAACCCTGTCGTATGCGCGCGAAGCGCGCAGAAATTTTGAATAAAATATTAGTCCATGACAAAACCTGCATTTCAGAACCTGCATCGGACACTGTCACTATCCCACCAACCTATGCTATTCAGAAACGAATCTTCTGACTGAGAATTCTTAAAAGGCACTTTTGCTCCTTTGTTCCCCCGTGAGTAGTTACCGAAAGCTATTGATAATAAGGACAACTCTGACACAAGGCTTGACGCTAGCGGAGCGTGCGAAAATTTGGAATTTGTCAAGACTTTCCAAAACTTATCATAGTTTGAGAACAGTTTGTGAAAGAAAATGGTTAGAACAAATAAACCAGTCATCAATAATACATCTCACCCTACACCCTCCACAGAAATCTGAAGCTTAAACGACTTTTGGGACCATTTTAAAAATTTTCAAGAATCGATGGGGGAGGGGGACACACGTCACCCATTGCCCACTGTGCCGACGCCACTGTCTGTAGCTTAAAAGCCTTTTGAGTTCATTTTAAAATTTTTCAGACAGTTTCGAAATCGAATAGGGTATACACGCCGCTACTTTGCCTGCAACAGCTGGTGCTACTGTGCACAATAGTACGTCACCTGACAGCTTGTCTTCTGTATTCATTCTGCAAGGTCTGTATGGCGAAAACTTTGCGTCTCAATCCCTCTAGATTACAAAAAATTTCACTCTTTAACACAAAATTGTTACTAAATTTCAGTGCAGCTAACCGAGCCCTTACTACATATGTCACGATGTTTACTTATTTAGATCTTAAGTCAAGGATCATTACTCAGCTATTCACCTGTTTTCGAACATTGTAGAGCTCCTTTCGTCGCCAACCACTTTGAAAGATATATAAAGAGATAATCCAGCGATAGCTCCACTCAACCCCTACAGATACATATACTTTGAATACGTTCTTAGACACTTTTATTTATTTTTTGCTCTTAATTTTTCTTTCTTCTTTTCTTTTTTTTTTCTTTTTCTTCTTTTTTTCTCCTTTCGTTTTTTTTTTTCGTGGCGAGGGGGGGGGGGGGGCCCGGGCCCCCCAGGCCCCCCCTGGATCCGCGCCTGTTTTCAACACACAACGAAACAAAAGCAAGTATCGTTAAAAGGTTCAACCGTACGTTGAAAAGTTGCATGTGGAAGTATTTTACCGCTAACAATACGCTCAAGTATGTTGACATTTTGGACGATCTGGTAACAGCCTACAATCGATCGCACCACCGAAGTATTGGTATGACTCCAAATGACGTCAGACCCAAAATAGTTTGCAAGTGTGAAGACGGTTCTACCCGACAAAGCAGAGGACGCCCCCTATCCAATTGGAAATTGGTGATACAGTACGTATCAGCATGGTGGTCCGTCCCTTTCTCAAAGGTTATTTACCGCGTTGGACAGAGGAACTCTTTACGGTTGCCCAGCCCCATCCCGTGGTGTATCGATTAAAGGATTGGGAAGGTGAATGGTTAGAAGGCACCTTCTATGAAACTGAACTACAAAAGGTAACCAAAGATGGTTCAGATGTGTACCGTGTCGAAAAGATCATTCTCAGACGTAAAACGAAGGACGGAAAAACTGAATATTTTGTCAAGTGGAAGGGATACCCGTCAGATCCAGAATACAGAGTCATGTTAAAACAAGTCTCTTTGTTTGTGCGAAAAGTCAAAATTGCGCCGTCTGTTCTCATTGCACACGCCAAGGCACTGGACAAAGACCCTGCAAAATACACTGTTCGTCGGGTACAAACCAAAATTCTGTCAGTCCCAGCAGGAAATTTCAGTCTCAGCGAAGATCACGTGTTCTTAGGACAACTGCCGAAACGCATTGTCATAGCGTGAGTAGACAGTGACGCGTTTAATGGTTTTTACACTAAGAATCCGTTCCACTTTTAAACACAATAAAATCAATAATTTAGCACTCTATTACGACGGTGTGCAAATACCGATCAAGCCACTGAAACCACAGTTTGATGTGGATGATGGTGCCGCCCACAGTGTCCGGTCCTACTATACACTGTTCGTAGGAACGCATAAAAATTACCGTGACGAAAGCGTGGGTATCAGTCGGGAAGACTAACCTGCAGGGGACACATTATTTGCTTTCGATTTTACCCCAGACATTTCAGATGGCGGACACTTCAATTTGGTGAAAGAAGGTAATTTGTGTCTGGAGATAAACTTTGCAGAGGCACTGCCAAGAACTATTAACGTGATTGTGTATGCAGAACTTGACAACGTGATCGAAATTGACAAAGTCCGCAATATCAGCTACGATTATACTAAGTAATGGATGGTGGACAGATAGCGAACATTCTGCTCCGTGACCCTTTTGTGCAACCCACATTTCAAGGTGTATTTTCCTCTGATCATCTCTCTCAACTGCCTGTAAAACAGGACCCGGCTGCACTTGTCGTAAACATGGATCCAAACCGTCGTCCAGAGGAGCATTGGATTGCCATATACCTACCAAAATGTGGTCCTGTGGAATACTTGACTCATACGGCAAACCGCCCAAAGTCCCTTCAATTCGAACATTTTTAGTCAGAAATGGTGGCACGATTAAGGTTAATCCAAAAGCATTACAAGGACCCTCATCGTCTGTCAGTGGACATTATTTTATCTATTATTTGCTTCATCGCTGTAGAGGCCAGTCTATGAAAGCTATCACTGGCAGATTTCATGCCAATCAGCAAAGAAACGATTGGGATGTCTTTGAATATACAACCAATCTTATGACAATGTAACTGTTTTGCATTACTATGCTATCTTTTTGCAATTTGATTAACTATGTTTATATTTTGTGTGCCGTGATATATGTAAATTTCGACGCTTTTTGCTGTGGTAGAGCAGACGAAAATAAGGTGAAAGAAATGTAGTCTTTAAACACCCATTCAGACTTTATGAGATCAGCACCTTATAGGCTGCGACCTATTTTCTGGTGACTGAAAAAACATCGGAGAAAAGAATCACATTCGGTTGCTTTTCACGCTTTGAAGGCGTTGTTTGAGCCCCAAAAGGCATTTTTTGTAACATAAGAATCCGAAATGACTGATACAGGAACAGGTAGTGTCTGTCTCCTCGTCGCAATGACATGTATTGACAAGAGTAGTGAATGTTACATATAAACGCGCGTCTTTGAAATATTCACTTGGATCTGAAAGGCCAAATAAACAGAGCTGCACTCAAACTTCATTATTTTCTCTTTTTGTATAGTGTGTCATGTGTCATTCAGTAGATTTCTTGGTGTTCCACATCGATCTCATACCCGTCTCCATACTCTTCCCTCACCCCCACTCCCTCCCCCCCTCATCGTAGACTATCCAACATCTGCACATTACCTCTGTGCTTTCGAAATATCTATTGATTACGTTGGTTGTCCTGAAGTGGTGGTATTCACAACCGTTTCGTCACACATTATATCCTATTATGTGCTTTCTACATATAATTGTCCCATAATGACCTATCGTTGGAAAATGTCCCAAAGTGGTATGGTTTTGAAAAAAGTCCCATAATGGTATTATTTACTACTGTAACCAGTTGCTATATAAGACTATTAATTTCAGCTATCTAAATAACAACTCCCTGGTATAACTATACTGTACTCTGCGGCTACTATCCGTGCGACACCTGAACGGGTAAAGCATTCAAGAAGTCAAGCTAGCTAACAGCATTGTGTGTCAGGGAGTTGTTATATTAAGCATGGAAGCGACGTAGGAAACGCTATGAATAATAAAAAGCAAAGACCTAGATAATATGCATTAATGATTTTTCTGAAAGACTGGAAATCGACGATGTTCAGCTTTGCAAACTCAGTTACGAGTCTGCACACAACTGTGTGTAATGGAACTGCACTACTTTCAAATAAAACCTTGTTTGCTCGGTGAAAGGTGTGGTGCTCCATTATGCATAACAGTCATGTTGGCTAAACTACTGTTATAAGACTGAGGCAGCGGGCACAGGAATACATTGAAACAATTTCATTTGGGCTACATTAAAGCAGGTAAGATAATGCCAGAAGCCAATGTATTACCTCCATGCCTTCTCATTGTGCTAAAGTTGAAGTATTTTCTGATGAACTGGGTGTAGGCCTAAACAAAAGTCACGTAGGTTGAAGCAAGTGGTATAAATTGACGAGCGGTCTAACATTTTCTGATTGTATTGCTTTGAATTCGCTTCCACACGAGAGTCATGCGATACAGTATTGTAACAGCAAAGCGTGTCAGTGGCTACCAGTCATTTGTTAGAAGCTTGTGTATAATGACCAGAACATATGATTTTCTTAACAGTGATAGATTATGATCCCGAAATGAAAGCAAAAACAACCCTTGAAATTACTTGAATATCTGTTACAGTCATCAAAATTTAGCTCTTCAAAGTTTGACCATTTCTGAAATTTCTCATTTGCTATGCAAAAATTGTGTTGCACAGGGTCTGCATTTCTGTCGTTCATTCTTAATCTATTAACTACTTATCTAGTTTTAGTTTCTATTTTGTTGTGAAGGGTGTACGTGTTCCTAGTCAATATAGAGACCCCCTCCAAAAATAAAACAATAAACGTTCATTGCATAACTACATTTCAACTATCCTTACACAGGTATAGGGACATCTGCATTTAAATAGCTGCAAGAACAGTTGTATTTAAAGTCCGTGGTGGTGGTGACCCAGAGTTGGGTTGGGGGATGTCCGGCCCCCTCGTCGAAACAAAAGAAAGAGGGAAATGGTAACGACTTTTAATCTGTGATTCAAAAGATTTCCTTTTTGACGGCTTATTGTCCTATATATGTTCTCTTACGATTGCTTAACCAGTACTTCAAATTTTTGCCACGGTTTCAACATGGAAAATCTTATATTGTACTTAACCTCATTTGGAAGAGATAAGTGGTTTAAATTTTATTGTATCAAGCATCTAACCAATCATTTTTTCGTTTAACCTTAGAGGATCAGCATTAACAGGCTCTCCAAGCTCTGTGTTGCTGTCCCTTCCTCTGTTGCAACGGTCTTTAATGTACGCAATGTTTAGTACTTGTCTTCATTCTGATTTCATTGGAAATTGCATCTTAAGGCCTGTATACACGAGCAACATTTTTAAAACATTCTCAATACACTCCACTTGAAACAAACCCAAAACACGCTTATTTTCGGATTGTTGCACAGTGTAGACAGGGTAGCATCAATTTGAAAACATTTTTAATATGCTTTGAAAATGTTTTGAAAAGAATTTTCATTTCTTCCTCAACATTTTCAAAAAAATTTCAAAACATGTTGTATACCCTGTCTACACTGTGCAACAAACCGAAAACAAGCATAACTTTGGATTTGTGCCAATGGATGTTTTGTAAGTGTTTTGGGAATGTTTTGCAAATGTTGCTCGTGTATACAGGCCTTTACGGTGTTTAAATTCCAACCATTTTCCAGCGCCAACCCTAAACCCGGTGTATTAGCCATGTTGACTAATACAAGACGGCACTTTTCCTACCCTACCAAAGTTGTTTAAGGAGTGAGATGGCGTTTCATAATAAGAAATGCGCTAAATGGTCTCTTTGCGTGCTACTTATCTTGATCCCCGGAAACCAAAGAACATCAACCAACTTTTTCATTTTACCTTTTTCTCTGTGGAGAAATCCTAACCTTCGACAAAACAAAGTGAGCCCCCTACCCCCTTTTGGTAAAAAAAAAAACACTTTCTGCTCCTGATAACACTCACTAAATCAATGACATAATTTTGTTACAATTCAAAATTCTCCAGGGGTCCTCCTCCTGATCCAAAGTAATGCCGTCATTTCGTTAGATACATGATCATTACTGGCTAACCAAAGTTGTATGCAGACTGGTCACACCACAAAATACAGTACGATTAAATTCATTTTCACTTTTTGATTGCTTGATAAAAAGGGGAAAAAATCCAGCCCTAGGCTTGATTCACTCATCAAAACAATGAAATTGATATGGATCTAAATATTTCAACCAATCAATTAATTTTTGGTACCGCTCCTAATGTTTCCAAATTCTTGGGGCTTTAACTGACAAGGACGCACGGATCATGGAAAGGCCATATTGCTTTAGTAGCCAGACAAGATATCTAAAAATATTGGAATTATCGGGCTTCTGCCCTCTACTTTACCTAGGAAACTTCTCATCAATCTCTATAACACTCTCATGCGCATCTTACTGTAACATTGGGGGGTATCCGTCTAAGTAACAGACATTATTTATCCTTCAAAAAAGAGTTATCACATATATTTTTAATACACGTTATCTTCATCATATACGCCCCACTCTTCAAAGAGTTGAGCATTCTGTCAATTTAAGATGTAAACCGTTATCAATGAATTATTCTTGTTTACATTTTTTTCATAATAGCAAATTACCAGATATTTTTAGTAATTACTTTAGGTTGAGCTATAAGATAAATTATTATCGTATACTCGCTTGACTACACCGCTTGTGTCTCCAGTCTTCCCTTCATGTGTTGGTTTCGTTGCTCCCAAGTTCCATCCCTTCTTTTGTAACTCAATGATCTTCTCTACACACTTTCAAAAGAAATTTAAAACCTTCTTTATGGTAATGTACTGCCCTCTGATCCTTTACTGTGTTGCAGTTCTGTTTCAGTGCAGAGCTCTTAGCATTCAGAATATTTTGATCCGACAGACTTGCCAGCCTGTCAGAGTAGACTTTTAATATTTGGGAGTGGAGGTTGATGAACCTTTCACTCCGTTACTGGGATCTGAACCATTCAATCCCTGAGCATATGGCATTTTCTGATGTAATTATGGCTTTTAAGACAACAGCCTTCAAGATGAAAATTACTGGGAGGTATCTCTCTCCCCAGATCTCTCTCCAGAAGAGAGGTGAAAAAACATCTGTAAAAAAACATAGTGGACATTTTTTATCTAATATTACATTACAAAAATTATTCGCTGTAATAAAGAAAGTTTATATTGGAATATTTTGAAAAAAATACGTGATGGAAGGGGGTCAACTTTTCGCTGTTTCATATCAATCTGTTTCAAAGCCATTTTCCTGTCTCAGATGAGATAATATATAATTCATGTACACGCTTCATTAATGTTTTGGGTGTGACAAAGTGTTTTGATTCCTACGTAATGCACGCTTGTTCCAAGGAGTTGTCAGAGAAGGAGACCCAACCCTTACATCTGCCAGACAATATGTGCTTGAAAATAATTTAATCCCTTTTCAGGTGATAAAATTTGATTGACGGGTCTCTTTTTTCTCATTGTTTAGCATTTTTTGACTTACACTTCTTAATGATTGTCTGCTCCTTTCAAACCCAGGTAATCCAGAAAGAAAGGTTATTGTTAACGCGTTACTTTGAGGTGCAGCCTCTTTGCCGACAAGGTCTAGGCTTTAATAAAGATTCTAAGTTAAACGACTGTCAACAGACTTTTAACTACAAACTATAAGTTTTTCGTGCTACTATGACCTTGACAGGGCACCAACTTGACACATTGTTCAAGCCTAAAAATATAATCACAATTTTTGCAACTTTCCGCATTAGTATCAAGCATTGTCAACGGAGGAGGTTTTAAAGAGTTCTTGATTGATGTTAATTGAAATGACTTTAACCGCGATGACAAACGACGAAAGCTTAAAATTTGTTAAGTTTTCCCTGACGACTGGCAATGTAATGCCAATTGATGAAATCATCATGATGAGTTTTTGAGATGTAGCAGACGACACAACCCATTGTTTTCATTTCCAAAATCTCTTTCACGTCTTAGAGAGATTTCAAGAGCAAAAAAATAGGCAGCTTAATGTCGGCAAAACACATAGTCTCAAAGGACATATAAATGTTGGATCTCCTTCCCTGACAACTCCCTGCTTGTTAGCTGTGCTCACAAAGCGCACTCAGCACAGACGCTTGTGGCGTGTAATGGTCGCATTTTTTACACATCGCTTGATACCTTTCTACTGGTGTAAATTTTAACTTACGCATATTCACATTTGTAGCTGTTTATATGTACTTCGGCGTTGTCCCTATGCGGGAGTGAAGAAAATAAATTAGGAAACAAGAGGGCAATCAAGGAGTTGCTGATCTCATCCCAATACATCCTTTTGTTTCTTCCGAGTCTGGTGTAGCACTCTGTAATTTTATTGTAATGGGTTGGTGATGATCGACACAGCCTAAGAAAAACTCTACGGGGATAATTAATTGTTCTCAGTTCTATGACTGTCGTTACTTTGAACACTAAGGGGAAACTGGAAAAAGAGAAGGCTAATCTTGAACTGGGGATGTTTTTTCATTCCGGCATCTTTACGGTACCCACCAGCTTCCGGTTCTGATTGCAGTGTGGTATTAACACGCAGTAAGCGTATTTACAGCATACACGCACAGCAAAACTATAGATACTAATGTGACACAATGGACGCGTGCCCTTCAAAACCTCCAGAGACGCGCGATCTTGCCCTTCAAAAACCATAGAGACGCGCGATCTCGTGAAACGCCTCTATAGAGGTTCTTCACCGACGTCACTGCGCTGCGCGTCTCTCTATTTTGACGGCCAGACGTCCATTGTACAACGATTGTAACTAAGGCCGTACCGTGCGTGCGTATCGATAGCACACCTTCTGCGCATGTTCAGTGACGACCAGTGTGCCAGACTGAAACGCAATGACGTCACGTGAAGAACCTCTATATGTAAGACATGTGTAGGACTAATGTCAGTCCTACATTTAGATCAGTGGATTGCCCTCTGGCATCTCTCCGCTCTTCTCTCTGATTTATCAGTGTTGTAAGAGTCACTCAGTTTTGCAGAAGAGTCGAATCATTTACTACTTCCAATGTAACTCAAGTCATTTTCCTTTTGAAAATTAATGACTCGAGTCATGACTCGTTACAACAATGTGATTAACTGATGTTTTGAGTGCTTAATGTCCATACACCCCTCTCCGAGTAATTGTTGGTGGTGACAACGTAGCGATCAATGTCCCTTCCAATTTTTCAGGAGCCTCTTGTATTGGCCCTATCAAAACTAATGTGCTCTGAAAGAAAGTATGAAAAGCGCAGACTGGAAATTCCGATATTACTGACAGTGCATACTGTTTTTTAAGCAATAAAATCGCATTTTGGCGGACGAGGCGAACGGAGTCCGTTGATTTTTCAAATTGGTAGTCCAGAAAACGGTTTTATGAGACAATAAAAGTCCGAAAAATGTGGTTAATTCCTTCTTCTACCACCGAAAATGTGTGAAAACTTCATGTTTTATCAGTGTAATAGGTTTAACTGACCGTAATGTTTTGTGGGAAAAGCAGGTCCAGTGGTTTAATTCAATCAGAATGGCAGGATTCCTCAATAACACAGATGGCTAGAAGGTGGTAGAATCTATAATAAACGTAAAAAGATGCAATTAGTGAGAGGCATGACAGAGGCGAATGGGTGGGGGTTGGTTGACTAAAGCGCTACCCCCCGTCAAAATGGTAATGGCCTCCCTTCCCCCTCATTTCCAGGACAAAAACGGCTCTGTAAAAATGTCAAGAAAATTGCAGTCCTTAATTGCTTACAGATTTGCTCAAATATAGCACCAAGTGCATCTACATTACTTTCTAAAGGAGATGGGACTCCATTAACCCTTAGGTTTCTTGTCCACAGGACGACCATTCGAAACAGTGCACTAATCCCCCACACAGATCCCTGGATCGAGTGATCAAGCTTCTACGTCCCAATGAAGTTAGTCTGTTAGTGCCCCTTCCCTGCTCATATTCATGCCATTGGGTAGTGGGAATGAAGTTGCTATTTTGACCCCTGGTTCATCATTCAGTCGTGTTTTGTGACGTCATTTGCTTGGAACTCGGACACTGCTGTGATGGTTTAGTTAACTTGGTTTGCTTTACAAGCCAATATCAAGTGTGTATATCACCTACTAGTTGCACTACTTACGTACGGGGTGGGGGGGGGGGGGGGGGGGAGAGGAAGGGGGGTGTACGCTTTCACACTTACTTCGCGTACATTCTTTTTGTAACAGCTTGAACCTTATGAACCTATCATGCCTTGAGGGTACTGGAGGGCACAAATTCCAAGGCCCTGCGCACTCACGAGAACCTCACCAAGTTTGGGAGTCAGTTAGTACCTGTCAAGTTTTGAGTAAGTGCACGGCCCCCCTTTTGCCCCAAAATTGTTGTTTGCCCTTTCTGACCTCGTTGATCCTTTGACCTCAGAAGGTCAAGTGTCCAAGTTGTTGTAAAGTAGGTGTCTATCAGAAAGTTATGCGAAGAAATGAGGAATCGTTAAATGTTTCGTTCAGCTTTTTACAGCCCAGATTTAAAAATTTGCTTTATTTTGACTTATCGTGACCTTTGACCTCTGAACCTTTGACCTATCATGCTGATAGAAATTGGAGGCACAAATTCTAGGGGACTATGCACCCCCTCAC
>JAIZAY010001594.1:0-14130 GCA_029531755.1 Holothuria leucospilota | reverse complement strand
TAAACTTTTATATCATTTTCGAATGTTTAAGGGACGTGCATAATTTCTGTCACGTGCTATCTGTTTATAGTAGTAACTTAGATACTCTCTACATTTCTTTTTAACAAAGTATCAGACTGGACAATTTACATGTTTCAGATCCTGTGTGTGCAACTCATAAATATTTGAAGTCCCACAATTAGCATGACTTCCTCTAAGATATGAAGGGGGTTTCAAAAACGTTTGAATGCTATACCGCTGCCAATTTCAAAATTAAAAGTTGAATGATGAAATACCCCACAATAGCATTCGAAAATTTGTACAGTCTCGATATAGGCCTAGATTATTGTCAAGCATTACCTGTTTAGCATTCGGGATGATCATGTTGAATGCTATTTTCAAAGGGAAAACATACCCTTCAACACCAGTTACAATATACAGCATTCAAAGAAATCTGAATGCCAAGCATTATAGCATTCAGATGTCAAGCATTATAGCATTCAGATGTCAAGCATTATAGCATTCAGATTGATCATACTGAATGCTGTTTTACCATTCGAAGGGAAAATAGCCTTCTATACCATTCGTACTAGCTCATCTGAATGCTATGATTTTTCAAAGGTTGTTGAATGCTAAAATGTAGCATTATAGCTTTCATGTTTGGTAAGGGCTATAATATATATATATATAATATATATATAATATTATATATATATAATATATATATATATATATATATAATATATATATTATATATATATATATATCTATATATATATTATAATGTGCACATTGCTAAGGGAAGGGCATAGGTTAGTTAGATAAAATTTAACGAGACACCAACACAAATGTGTTATAAAGTGTCAAGCAAAGTTTAAATACGGTGCAAGTCCTTCCCTTTAGTCGCCTCTTACGACAGGCGGGAAATACCGTGGGCATATTCTACAACCCCCAGCCCACAGAGGGAAGGGCATATGAGTGACACCATGGCACTAATCCTTGCACGGGAGAAGCAACTTCCCAAATCTGGGCCTTCGAATAGAACATTTTACTGTGAAGGTCAAACTTAACAAAAGTTAATATCACTGATCTCCTTCCTTAGTACTCCACTGTAGATTCAATAAGATTAAAAGGGCATCTGCTTTATCTTAAAAAGCACATTCACCTGCAATTCTTGCCGATCACTTCATCAATGCCAGTCACTTAATAGCCAGTAATTTGTTCATTTTTCTTTTATACATATTAAGAGTTAATGCTTTTGTTCCTTGTAAAGTGCCGCGGAGGTGTCGGTACTCTTTGCAATATGCAAAATAATGATGAAATTGATCTAACCAGAATGCAAAAGTGCATTGTGGTTTCGATGAATTTATCACTTAATGTGTAATCCCAAATAATGCCAACATATCCTGTTTCTTTCAGTCATTGGTTCAATGTGATGTTAAAGTGCTGGAAAATTAGTTTCATGTTCATATTTGACCTTTGGGAATTCTTGGGAAATTTTTGCTTTTTTGCCTCTGGTGATTTCAGCTGGCCTCTGATTCTTGAAACAAACTTGTAGGGGTTTTCTGATGGATTAAATGCAACACCATGAGAAGTATCCAACCTTCCTGACTTGAGCTATCTTGTAAACAAGGACTTCAGAGTTTGACCCCAGATGACCTTTGACCTCCACCATAAATAATAGGGTACTTCTTCTCACCATAAGTCATCCACATACTACGTATGAAATCTATCCAAACATCCTACCTCAAGATGTGTTTAACAAGGTTTTCAGACTATGACCCCTGGTGACCCCAGATGACCTTTGACCACCAAAAATGATATGCTTTGTACCTCTGAAGATTATGCATCCACATGCCATGTATGAAATCTATCCAAGCTACCTACTTTGAAATATTATGTAAACAAGGATTTCAGACTTTGACCCCTGGTGAACCCAGATGACCTTTGACCTCCACCAAAAACAATAGGGTTCTTCCTCTTACCATAATGCATTCACATATCAAGTATGAAATCTATCCAAGCAACCTACCTTGATATATTGTGTAAACAAGGTTTTCAGGGTTTGACCCCTGGTGACAGCAAATGACCTTTGACCTCCACCAAAAACGATATTCTTTCTCTTACCATAAGGCATCCACACACAAAGTATGAAATCTATGCAAGCTTCCTACCTTGAGATATCGTGTAAACAAGGTATTTAGTGTTTGACCCCTGATGATCCCAAATGACCTTTGACCTCCACCAAAAACAACAGGGTGCTTTCTCTTACCATAATGCATCCACACACCAAATATGAAATCTATCCAAGCTTCCTACCTTGAGATATCGTGTAAACAAGGTATTCAGTGTTTGACCCCTGGTGACCCCAAATGACCTTTGACCTCCACCAAAAACAATAGGGCTCTTCCTTTTACCATAATGCATCCAAACACCAAGTATGAAATCTGGCCAAGCTTTCTACCTTGAGATATCGTGTAAACAAGGTATTCAGTGTTTGACCCCTGGTGACCCCAAATGACCATTGACTTCCACCAAACACAATAGGGTTCTTCCTCTTACCATTATGCATCCACATGCCATGTATGAAATCTATCCAAGCTTCCTACTTTGAAATATTATGTAAACAAGGATTTCAGACTTTGACCCCTGGTGACCCCAAATGACCTTTGACCTCCACCAAAAACAATAGGATTCTCCCTTCTACCATAATGCATCCACATATCAAGTATGAAATCTATCCAAGCTACCTACCTTGATATATCGTGTAAACAAGGTTTTCAGAGTTTGACCCCTGGTGACAGCAAATGACCTTTGACCTCCACCAAAAACAATAGGGTTTTTCTCCTACCATAATGTATCCACACACCACGTATGAAATCTATGCAAGCTTCCTACCTTGAGATATCGTGTAAACAAGGTTATTAGGGTTTGACCCCTGGTGACAGCAAATGGACTTTGACCTCCACCAAAAACAATAGAAATCTTCCTTTTACCATAATGTATCCACACACCATGTATAAAATCTATCCAAGCTTCCTACCTTGAGATATCGTGTAAACAAGGTTTTCAGAGTTTGAACCCTGGTGACCCAAAATGACCTTTGACCTCCACCAAAAACAATAGGGTTCTTCCTCTCAATATGGCTCATCTACCTACTAACTTTGGGAACTGTCAGTTTCCCTTCTTGAGATATCGTGTAAACAAGAAAAGTGGCACAAACACACACACGCACATACACACATACATACACACACACGCCATCGTGACTGCATAGGTTTCTCTTTTCATCGAAACCAAAAACTGCAAAGTATAGACTCATGGTCTGTTCATTTGCATGTCATTACCATTACTACTAGCACTAGCATCTACTCTCCTGAGCAATAACAAGTCATTTTTAATTTTAAGCTTGAATGTCTTATTTGGCTGTCTGTAACTTCCATAGGGTTCAACTTCACCAGTAAATTATGCAGCAGATTAATCCTTCCTTCCTATTGACAAAGTAGAGGCAAATCCACTCAACGGATTAAACAATAACTATGGATGAGTTGTTTGAACAGTCTTTAACAAAGGTGCCAATTGTATTGTGTTAATCTTTGACCAGCGCTTCCTTAAGTTGACCATTGTTTGATAAGCACACTGGCCAGCCCAAGCGCGTAATGAGATTATCTTGTGCTTGATTGGTTTTGACATTTGGACCCGACCACAGCCATACAAATGCAGGGTTGTAACATGCTTCATGAGATACTGGGAGGGAAAACGGTATGTCCTTGATCAACATGAAATGATTGTTTATTAGATCGATTTTTGTGGTGTAGCAGCAGACATGAATGAGGTTAAAAGGCTCAGAAGTGTAAATTGTAAGTGCCTAAATTGTAAGTAACCGAAGAGCGCATCAATCACTACAGGATTATATATCTCAGGCATGTCTGGGTCAAATTGTGTTGGCATAGGTTAAATTAAAGTTGAGGCTTCTTCTTTAGTCCATGTAGCAGCTCCAAGGTGACAGCAGAATGCATGTTTGAATGAATCCATTCTCAGTGACAAGCCTTCAGGCAACCCTGTAATGTATTAACATCTTACAAACATTAATAGCTCCAGCATGCATGTGAATTAAGCCATAAGATTAGTCTTTATTAGTATAATTGAATCAATTGATCACATGTACCATGCAGCAGATGTTGGAATAATTAAGGCATGATAAAAATCTTAGTATACAGCTAAATGTCTTACATGTCCTGTTCCTTGGGGATCCTCTCTCACTATTGCTGAAGCCATTGCTTCTTTCCAGACAGCATCTGGTCTGCAAGGAAGTTACAGAAGTATGTTAAAATATCGACAGCATTGCCCATATATCTGTGTTCTAGATGGTCTAGCTTTCAGTCACATGCAGATTTACCAAAAGAAAGATGCATGCAAACAGTCTGAGTTGACACCTACACATTCTGCCTGTGTAGAATAGCCATGCGCCTTTATAAACACAGTTCTTCCTGCTTTGATAGAAAGTAGGACCTTACTCCAGGTTCTTTCTCTAGCAACAGTAAGATCACAAATGCTTACTGTAGTCTAGTGGTTTAGAAACAAAAATTTTGAAAATGAAATTTGCCCATAACCTCGTGGGAAAAAAATGAGGCCTGTAGGCCACAATAGGCATACTCACTGCCGATCGATTTACGATAAACTTAGGCCACGGTTTATCCTAGCGTTAATCTTCACAGTTAGCTTAGCCTAGGCCTGGGAGCTAGCATCATCAATCGGGCCTAGCCTATACATAGGCCTAAACCGCATCCTTGGCTTACGTTTGGCCTAGGCGGGCTTGCGCAATGAATTTGCTGTTAAACTCACCTCAGTGCATTTCTGGTGTAACGACTCTTTTTGTTGCCCTTGCATGGTCCTTGAACAGGACGAGGACAACAACCATTTGGATAACTGGCGTCTCCTCGCTCGTTCCTGGTTGTGTTCAGTCATGTGCTTTTTACGTGCTAAAAACGGACACGGCCAGACCGGCGAAAGGATCACTTACATATGGCCAACAACCAAAAAAATGAACACCAACAACACAAACCACCGAAATCGCCCAGAACACCAGACCGAATCCCTCGACCAGCGAGGACACTGCAGCTCCGGTACGGCTTCATAGAGTCTTTGTTACCACCAACGACCCAACAACACAATCTCAATATAAGGCCAAGTAAAAAAATATATATGTTTCCCGTCAGGCTTTTGCAAAAAAAGGAGGAGGCGGGGCTTTTTTTTTTTTTTTTTTCTTTTTTTTTCCAAGATGGCTGAAACAGACTTTCCCGCAATCCAAATTAAACTTTGTTTTATTTTGTTTATACCAGTGTAGAAGAACTTCTTCAACACCCTTGGAATTCAACGTATACTTCCAGCATACCCTTTATGTCTTGTAGTGCATGGTTCCCTTGAGTGAGTTTTACATAAAAATTTGTTTCACACCCAAAGAAAAAAATAACTTTTAAATGAAACTTTTGAAGTTTAAAACAAGAACTTGTCTAAATGAACAACAGTCACTGGATAAAAAAGACCCAATGAGGCTTAAGCAAACCAACACCAGAAGGGAGACTTGTAGTTTAGGAAGTTTTTGAAAAAAACAAAAAACAGGGACGGGCCAACCCTTTAGAGGGAGTGACAAGTGATCAACTCAATAAGTAGAAGTTCACACTTCATCTGCCCATACAAGAATATGGAGGTACTCTTTCCTTGGAGCAAATGTTCTTGTGTTCTTTTTCCTGGGTTGTCTTGCCCGAATCTGGTTACATACTGCACACAGTGGATAACAAGTCATGTCTTAGTTCTGTCTGAAGGTCTTCTTCACTGCCACAGTAAAAGCAATAAATGATCAATTAAAGGTGACATCGTATGGCACTTCAAATTCGGTGAGTTCCAACAAAGGGTGAGTTTGTCATTGACAAATACCACTTTCAAAGATTAGAATCTTGATCATCGTCGGAAATTGATGTGTGAAACATCTGGAAAGCAGGTACCACGAAGGGGAGTCCATGATAACATCAAGTTTCTTGCTCCAGTTGCCTCCTTTGTTCGGGTTTCAGCACACGTGACAGAATAGCAAACACTTCTACCATTTAAGGCATCTCCCCACACTGAAAAGGATATGAAAATGTGGTAACCGATGCAATGGGAACGGATAACTTTGTTTCTACTCTTTTGATTCCACCTATATCATGCGATCCAAAAAATCAGTTCGGGGGGGGGGGCAGGCCATACGTCCAACCCCTCCAGATCCTAGTACTGTAATTTTACATTTGATACACTCCTGACGGGTGAGGCACGAGGGACGGTTAAAACCCACATAGCAACCAACATGGTCTGTTAGTCATGGTTTTTTTTCTTTAGGATAAATAGTCTTCTGGTGGACAGACATTCAAAATACTGTAGCTTTGTATTAAAGCCTACCTGTTACTACCATCTTCGCATTGTTTGAACGTTGTGACGAGGGAGAAAAGGCCGTACCCCCTGAGTGACGATCAGCAGCCCTCTGGATCTTAGATGGCAACAACAACACGTGTGTGCGTCTGCAGTGCCTTCCTCCTTGGCCATACAGTTCCTGTTTCAAAATTGAAAATACAAAGGGAAAATTTAGCCCTTCCATGAAGATTAATCAGCGTTTCTAATATTTCATGGAATTTAAGGTAGGTATGTAGCTTTTCCATGCCAATCCTATGAGTAGTGTGTAGGGGGGGGGGAAATTGTTTCTCAATTTATTTCGTTCCTTATAGTTTCGTATATGCTACATGTTCAAGAAAGTCATCCTAAGGCTGTGGATCATGGAACCCTGGAAAACCTGGTGAACGTGGATTTTTGGTGTTACCAACTGGTTGAAACTTGGCACCTTCTCAGGTGGGTGTTTTAACTAGTGGCCCCAAAAGAATTCACTTAATGGCAAGGTGTGGCATTTTCCATCCTGCACTGCACTTCGTAGTGGTTATCCCAACTGATAGACTTGAGTAAGATTCAGCCTTCAAAACCCCTGCAAATCCCAATACAATCCCATATGCTGCACAACCAAAAATGTTTTCTATGGTTTTCGACATTTCTTTCAGTTCCAAACAAAATTTGTCCAAAACGTTCCTTTTCAGCAGCCATCTTGTTGCATCAACGGAAAAAACTAACAATCTGAGTTTCTTACCTGAAAATGTGTTGTATTTATCCATCTCTGTGGACTGGAAAGGGACAGGTTTGATGCAGGTCCTCAAATGATGTCAATGTTGGGTTTTTCTTGTCGTACACCGCACACACAGCCTTCTCGTCCACACTTTTTTGATGCTCAGCTAGGTAATGACCACATGACACAGTGTTGTTTTATAAAGTCCTTCAATTTTTCGCATTAGTTTGCATGGTACTTGGACGTTATCAAAAGGTAGGAATGTCAGGGACAAGAGGCATTCCTCATCTATGTCTTTCTTCAAACCTGATTTGCCATATCCTCACATGTGTGAATGTCTGTATTGATGCTGAATGAGAACAACTGAAAGTTCTTCCCCTTGCGATTGCGCAATCTCGAAAAGTAGCGTTAACCAAGAAAGAAGTTAGTACCTCCCTTTTGTTGGCAGGCGCGTGAATGCTGTCTAAAACTTCTTCTTTCAGGCCTTCCTCGTTCTTTGCCACCCGTTCCCCTATGGCTTTTCATGTTACTTAGCTTGATCTAATCTTTTCTTCCATTGTTGGCATTTTCACTCCTCATGACCCCCATTCCTTGCAGACCTACGGTTTCAAATTGGACATGACACGCTTCAGCGGGGTTTTTCCAGCTATGATGAGGGGGAGTCTGTACTGAAAACTAGCATGTCTTAAATCGCCCGTGTAAGGAAGTATGCAATCTTTGTCAAGCTGTTGTTCCTAGCAAATGCGAATGTTTGTCGGTCTGGTCCTCCGTCATGATAATGACATTCAATCGGTTGGATTTTGTGGTCAGCAACTTGTTCAAACTCGCAAGCATGTCTGGCAGCTGATGAGGGCTCGAAACAATTTTCTTTTAGCCCGAGTCATGCACGTGCCCATGCATAGAATGATCCATCGCAATGTTTTCTGGAATAATTTTACAATGATAAACTCCACTGACGGATGATAACGAAAAATTTTATGTTAAAATCGTGATCACCAAAAACCATCTTCTGATTAAGGTCCTACTATGACCTCGCCGTCCTCTTTCAAACAGTGTGCACTGCATGCAACAGGAAAGTTTGGTTCCCCGAAACTTTAAACTGTGTGTTTGTTCATCCTTCCACAAATGAAAGTTAACCATGGAATTTCTGAATCTGATACGCGAACTCTTTTCTGATAAGCGGAATATCGCTGAGGCATAGTAAGGTCTCTGGATGGTGCTTTCTGTGTTTTGGCGTGCAGATACCATCATTTTAATCTTCACCCTGCCAGTGTTCATCTGGGCAGAGTCTGCTGAATTACTACTGGGCCAGAAATTGTAAGCCTGAGCCACTGGACCGATGGAATCTGTATGTTTTCATCACACATTTTCAGACACCTGCTGATGAAGATCCTCCTAGTACTTTATAGCAATTTGGCCAGGATTTGTGTCCACAGATTCCCTATCAATTCGGCAACAGGATCATGACGTCTGTCGTCAAACTGCCTGTTTCAATCTTTCCTGCCACAAACTCTTGAACCATTTTGTAAGGAACTCCTTGAACTCCTTCCGGACGTACAGAATTTGTGTGTATCATATCCCAAATCAAGTCAGGGTCCCTCTTCATCAAGAAATTCGATGTATCCTTTCATCAAACCCCTCAGGCATCCCGTAAGGCCAATTTGCTGCAGAGGGAATCTCCCGTTAGCCGACGGTACATCTTCTCGTAGTGGTCCTGCATGTAATTTTTTGTCCGGTCTAACCTCCCAAAGGTGGCAAGGAACTCTCGCCTCATTGAACGACTGTGATAAAGTGGTAATTCAGCTTTAATCTTGACCTTGTTGCTATGCGTTATGTTGTTGGATCTGAGTTTCAGAATTCTGTATGTCTATTTTCCATGCAAAGTGGACGTATGAAGAAGCTCCAGTATAAGTGTACCTTACTGTGTTGTATGGAAAAACAAGTTCTTTCAGGGTATTGATTTCTTTGCCTTCTGTCAGCTGGTGCCATACTCATTAATGAAAATGTACTTCATAGGTTTTGCATTTATTAATTGCATCATGCAGCGGCTTGTAAACGTGCTGCCTTTCGGTAGGACTCATTCCGCTTCCAGGATACAACCGTCCATTCAGATCCAAATCTGTTCTGGCTTTGTCTTACGAAGCATGATCTTGTTGAGTAGAATCAAGTTGTCTCTGCCAGATATGCAGAATATTCTTTATCAGATAATCAGAGCAAGTCTAAGTATACTTTCTCTCACTGACATCCAAGCTTGCCTCTTCATGTATGCTTTTGGCCACTCCAAAATGAAAAAGTGCCTCCGATATTTCATCAACTTTCTGCTTGGATAAGTTGCCATATGCTCTCTTCCTGTGCTATTGATTTTTCACTGTGGACTGATTGTAGCCCACAAATGTCGTCAAACAATAACTGGTTACAGCACAAAACCTCGATTTTTCAATGTATACCAATGGGCCCATCCAGATCCCACATAGCATTTGCCAGATCATTTACAAAACTCTTCCCTTCGCTTGATTTCCATCAGCAGTCCAATCCCAATTCATTGTTCGTGCACACAACCCAATCCAATATTTTGTGTTCTTACAGTTGGATTCCTCTCTATTCGTCTTTTTAAATCTGGGAAACCGTTCCGGCAAGAGACTTACGTTGGCGTTGTGTTGCCATCATCAACAACAAATGGGATCTACCTTTTGTTTAATGGTAGCTGGCTCCAGACTCTGGTTTTGAGACAACGAACTGGACAAAAGTGACCAACGGCAAACACAACCACATCAGCTAAATATTCATTTGGATTCGTGGGGGATACCCCGGTCAGCTTGTCTTACTTTCTCCTATGTTGGCCTCGACCTGAAAACAAGGAAATTCAATACGCAAATTTACAACTTGTATTTGTACTTTCAATGTATGCCACAAAAAAGGATTTTTGAGTTTAATAGGGGCCAAAGGTTAGAGGGTTCAATTCCCCAGACATCCAAAAAGCAGAATTGAAATACACTGATTCAAAAACCACCATCGGAGGAACTGCACCCCGAGATGCCAGATACTTTCTACGTGTCATATACACAAGTAAAACTTGGAATGGAACTATGTGTGTCGCCTTATCCGACATTCAGTATACTTGCATTCCCCCTGATTCTTCTGTACGTAGGCTACATCCCGACATTGCCAGTACAGTAAGGCACATAGGCCTACAGGGTATTAAACCTACATCTATTTTTGGGCAAGGCGTAACAATTGTTGTTACATCTTAAATACGGATACCCTCCATTGTACCTTAGTCATGCAATTCATTTAGTCCTTAACAAACTGCTGGCCCAGGCTTTCGTCATGTTTCCGAAATGCTATAGTTACTACGATCATGACGGTCAAAAAACTGAAATACAGCGCAGGCTCGAACAATGCCGTAGGGACTAGTTGTAAGGGAAAAATTGCTGTGGCGTCATATACAGGACTTTCTGACAAGTACAGTAGGCTTATTATTAAAAATGATCATGAAGTACTGGCAATGGGTCATGTAGCCGGCATGCCGATGAAGGTAAAAGTACAGCATTGTCATTTACTTGACATGTCGCACTTCTACAATCATGCAGTATAAAAATAAATCTGGCATGGAAGTCATGTACCCGACATGCCGAACTACTATAGGCCTAGGCCTATTTCTCTAAATAATGGCTACACCATTACCCCTCTCTCTCTCTTTTACCATATCGGTTTTGTATTCTTCAGCTATGGCACCCCATCGACCCAGTTGCTAATTCAAAATCTCCGATTGCGAAAGTCCTTAAAAATGTCAATCAAAGTTTTATTTCCTTCCACCGTTCGGGCATACCACGGCTTTCAGCCAGCTTATTTGCCTACGTTTCGTTCCGCGATCTGTATACTGACACACAACGAACACCATGATGACCTGAAATGCAGTTTGCATTCGAATTCCACAAGCACGTGCCCACAGCCACAATCTGAGCTGGCGGCGCAGATCCCTGATTGCCAATTTGCCCGAACGACACCGGACTGGTGTTTTACTCCATCTACATTACGATAGCACATTCATAATACCAGTGTCATGCTGTTACGTATTAAACATACTGCTGAATAGATAAAATCGATAGTTCTGTGATACCAGCCGCACTTTCAATACACAATCGTTTTCGGCGTGTAATGAGATCAGGCGTGAGAACATAAAAACGACCTTGCCAGACGAAAAAATTACGTTTTGAAGCATTTCATTGCGCCACAGTGTTGGCGATAAAACGTTCACAGAGCCGCTACGAGCATACGTACAGTAGTACTAGTATAGGCTGCGGAGCTAGCACGTTGTCTAACTTTGGGACGTAGGTTGAAAGAAGTAATCGGCAAGACCTTACGAGTGTTCGCAAGTATTTATTTTCGGTAGATTTATTCGAAATTTTCTTTTTTTCTCACATTTTATCAGTCGATAAAAAATAAAAAAATATTTCATGCGGCGCCGAAAAAGGAAGCGGGCGGGGACGCGAAACATATATATTTTTTTACTTGGCCTAACACACGCCCAAACGCAACAAACACACCCGAAGGCAACAACACGCCCCAAGGCAACCACAGCGCAGGGGGACGGGGGGGGGGGTCCACTTGTTACATTAAAATCACTATTTACAGTTTACTTACAGTATATACAACTATCTACACGTAAAGAAAACAAAACTTCCCAAAGAGATCGAACGAGCCCGGCAGGGGATCGGGAACGTCCACTCTCTTCGGGAACCCGAACTGAACTGGACAAATACAGGCGCACCTTGCCCAAGGGCGCCCCCGGAGGCAGTTGTGGCAAAGGGTAACCTCATTATCCCCACGCTTAAACATGCTCCACAACCGGATGCAGTTTAAAGTCCTACCCAGCCATGTTCTACGCGCCGTCCGGCATGCAACAGTGGGAACAAGCGTGAAAAAACCTGTCTCGACTACGTTAAGGATGTCGACATGGTAAGATAATTTATCTTACCATGTTCACTATGGAACGCGAAATCTGCAAACATCATGTGACTACATAAAAACAGCTTGTGACTACATAAAATCCATGTTGGGACTACGTTAGAAAATTATGGTTCGACTGTGTGGACTTACGTAAAATTATGGTCGTGGACTAAGTAAAACCAGGGTATTGGCTCTGTTGCTTGTACTACGTGGAAAAACATGGTTATGACTACATAAAAAAAAATATGAGGACTGCATAACAAGCCGATGACGTGCTTTGTAACATAAAAAACATGTGTTTTTGTTTCTTTTTGTTTGTTTTTTTTCTTTTTTCTTTTTTAGGGTTTTCGTTGTGACTTACATAAAAACATGGTGGTGTTGGGACTACATTAAAAACACGATGTTCTTGGAATACGTAAAAACATTGTGTTTTGATGTTGTGATTCACATAAAATATTGGTCTGTGACTTCGTTAAAAAACATGATGCGATATGTAAAAAAACATGTTCTGTGACTACATAAAATAACAGGTGTTTGTGACTGCATAAAAAAACAATGGTCATGTTTTTTTTTTTTTTTTTTTTTTTTTTTTTTTTTTTTTTTTTTTTTTTTTGTGTCCGACTACACCCCCACGCCCCCAAAAACATAGTGACTGAAATGAAACACGATGTGCGTGACTACGTAAAAACATGGTTTTTGGTGACTACATTATTAACACAAACAATGCGTTTGTGATAAACGTGGAAAAAATGCACTGTGAGCCATATGCATAGGACTAGCGATGTCAAAATGAAAACCGGTAATTACAACTGGTAAACTGTTTTTTTGTTATTTCCAGAAAAGAAGAACAAATAATTAAAGTATTAGAGATACTCATTTTGAAATAGTCATCAAATGAGAATTATAGGGGGACGTGAATTTAACAATAATTAACACTGGGGTCGAATTCTGGGTTGGAAAATTGAATACTGCTCACACTAGGTCGAGTTCTGGGCCCTGTTTAGGGTATGAGTTTCTAATGCTCCCCTTCCTTTAAATGGGAGAATATATTATTTCACTTTTTCATATGGAAGGAGAACGCAAGAGACTGACAAAAGCGTAACAGTGAGATACTAAATAGTAATATTTTGATTTCACTTGAGTAACAGCTATCAGAACCTTAAAAGTCCTTAACGCGGTCGGATACTCGGGCATCTTTACCCACTTAGGAGTATGTGGAATTTGAGGAAAGATCGAGACCAGTGAAAAATTTTTGTTGAAAGGTGCAGTAGCGCACTAGTTTTGGACAATGGGGTCATGTATTGCTTTGGACCTAGCCTAGCCTACGTCTAGTGTAGGAGTTTGTAAGTTAGCCCTAGTTATATGTGATTTAACGACACACCAACACGAATGTTTTATATAGCGTCAACTAGATATAAAGATAAAGTTTAAATACGGTTTCAAATATGGTTCAAGTTCAAGTTTGGTTTCAAATACAACTCAAAATTAGTGCAACTCCTTCCCTTTAGTTGCCTCTTAAGACAGGCGGGTAATACTGTGGGCATACTGGCCCACATGGGGTGTAGTGTGGGAAGCACCGTAGCGACCCAAATACTAGGTCACAAACATAATCACTCTACATTTCTGTACGGATAAAAAATAAAAAAGTTACAAAAAAGAAATAATATGGAGGGCTAGTCTTGTATTTATAGCTTGTAATTACTTATTAAAAGTCTGAAAGAATTCCATACAATGAATGTTCTGGTGTCCTACTTCATTCAGGTCACAACAGAAGCAGTGCCCCATCTTTCCATGACAGACCTGGAAGGACTTGGCATAAGGGGGATTGGAAGGCAATGCATTTTAAGGGGGAGATGCAGGCAGATGTACAGATATGACCCTTCTACCAGTCTGTCTTCTACGAGCAGCAGTAATACATGTTTGTTACAGTAATAATAGTGTGTAACGCTTTTCAAATTATTTAAAATCATAATGCTCCTGCATTATTTGAAAACATTTGTAAATTTAAAAGCAGTTACAGCACCTTGTCCACCTCATCACCATAAAAGGAAAAACAG
>JAIZAY010001704.1:0-13547 GCA_029531755.1 Holothuria leucospilota | reverse complement strand
AAATATTACATGTAGCAGCTGAAGACAACTTGTTTGAAACACCCGTACCTACTCTCATCTTGGATTTTGGGCTGCAAAGAAAGTGTCCTTTACATGGGAATATTTTGACATGACAGACCTTCATTTGCTTTTGTCAAGACTTTAGAATTTTGCCAAATGTTTTAATTCTTTTTTAGTTTTAGTTTTACCCTACCTTTACCCTGTTCTATCTAGCTGACACTACATAACACATTCGTCTTGATGTGTCGTTAAATCCAATCTAACTAACTAACTAACCGTCGTTTCACGCCCGTCCTATCTCGTCCCAGGACTCACAGCTCAAGAGCTATTGGTAGAGCTGTAAGGACTGCGAAAGACTCTGTTGCCACCCAAACGGATTTGACGTGGACCAGAGACACAGCTAAGCTCCCAAAACCCACATCTAGTGGCGGAACACGTTTTCTCCAAGCCACCAAAAGTTCAGTCTGTCTACAACAACCCAGGACAATGCAGACGATGACTACGGCATCGCACAGCACGACAGGGGGAACATGAAATACGAGTCTAAAGCAACCCACAATCATAAACTAAAAACAACACCTAAACCAAACCGACCATAAAACAACAGAGACAACATACAAGAAACAAAGTGAAAGGACAGACTTAGATTTAAAAACTGACAAAACAGAAGCAAAGAGGGTCCAATCAACCCTATTGACTTTACAACAAGTTTGGAGGCGTTAGAGAGCAGAAGGAGAGTAAGCTTTTTAGTGCATCGACACGGGCTTTACATACAAACAAAAAAGCAAAACTCAAACCTGGATCAGAACAGGGAACAATGAAGGCGAAACTAATCCACACCTCAGCTCCACCAAATCAAAACAGAAAATTATGTTGTGCATTACAACAATATAACTCTTACCACACACACTGAACAACCGCAAATACCCCACAGACCAACCTCCGTGCCTTCGGCCACACTGAAAACAAAGCCCACAAAGACCCCACACCCAAAGACAACACCACGCCCGAAGGTACCTACAACACTAAGTTGTCCACGCGCCCGAAGCACTACGGTCACTTTCTCCTAAGGCCAACACCACGCCTGTCTACTGGGACGGCAACACCAAGTCCGAAGGCAACACCACGCCCGACGGCAACACCAAGCCCGAAGGCAACACCACGCCCGAAGGCAACACCACGCCCGAAGGCAACACTACAGAGAAGGAGAAGATCTGATGGAGCTCAGTGGTCAGGACATTCGGTCTGAGCCAGGGAGCTCCACCAGCTCTACTAACTAAGGCCCCCCACCTCCCCCCACCCCCCCCCCACCCCACTCAAAAAAAAAAACCCCCCCCTGTCTATCAGATTTCCAAAGGATGTAAATACTTCGGGCTGTTAGTTTTCGGCATGCCCAGGAATTGGACCTGTTCACAAAGAATCACTATATGGACAGAGCATGGTTGACATTTGGGGAGCGCGCATTATCCACTGGCTGGTCGTGTTCACTTGACATCCCCCGGATGGCAACGGACGCCTCAAGGTTGGACGCGGGGGTACTCTCCATTTGCACTGTCACTTGTGACATAGTCCAATTTCAGATCATGATGCAGTTACTGTCCTACCTTTCCATCTCCAGAGTCATGGCCAACAGGGAGGGGGTTCTGGATAATGAACACAGATATTCTTGATGAACGGAGGCAGACTACAGTGAACAGTTTAAAGCGGCAGGATAGCTGACAGGGTGACGCGAAACATTGAAGCCGGATCCCCCCCCCCCTTTTTTTTTTACCCCCCCTCTATCCGGAAAAAACAAAAAAAAATTTGTTTTTAGAGTGGTGGGATGACGTAGAAGTCCCGCAATCAAACAGTTTACAGTTGAATACTGTGGTAGCAAGAGCTCGTCGGAAAATGGGGGGCGGGAGGGAGGAGTTCCTCTCGCTATGGCTCTAGGGATGAGGAACGGGGACTCCTCCGCACTTCACGCACATCCAAGCAGTATCTCGATCATTAATTGCATCGGGTCCGCGTTCGTGCTCGCTCGTGCATTTGCGTGGAGGCGGCGGAAATAGCCAACTATCAACTTCTACCTGGACGTCACAATGTATGCCATCGATCGCCGCATAAGAGCAGTCCGTGACGTCCACGGTACGGTACAGAAGGACCCCCCTCGACATCGTTGGAGTATTTAAGAGACCTTCTATGATAGCAGTTTTATACGCATGCTCGCAGATGATCGATGAAGGCCTTCAAGAGTCCCTATTGAGATAATATTCTGAGCAGACAACGAGTCCCCCCCCCTTCCCCTAAAGAGCAGAATGATGACTTGGTTCTCACCCCTGACTGTCGACGAGCTCTGGAAGGCGGTGCGAAGAGATGAAAGGCGGTAAAGGCGCCCGGTCCCGACGGTATCTCCCGGTGGCCGCTCTACAAAACGCTTCTGGGTATGCCGTCGGACACGATCCTCCTTAATGTATTCCGCCTCTGGTGGGGCGCCTTCCTTGCTGGGCTCATTGAGTCCCTCGCAGCGCACAGCATGGTTAGGCGTTTAATAGACCTTGTTGCCAAAGTCTAGGAGACCCCCTAGAACCGAAAAGGACGCGACTAATTTCCTTGTTAAATGTAAACTACAAGATTCTGGGCGAACAGCGGAGCCTTTTGTTACAGCAGGCTAGGCACGGTCATTGCCGGATCTTACTAGGTTCGTTCCAGACATGTGCGGTTGCGGGGACACAGTATTCAGGGGCCAGAAACCCTCTGGTTGGATCGCTGGACTTTAGTTTGAAATATGTCATGGACCCGCGATTCTTCCATGTTGCCTTGTGGCTCCTGCTCGATCAGGAGACAAGGCCATTCGAACATGGTCGAATCATAGGATTCCTCTTTAAAATCTTGAAGAAAGTTCAGTCTGAATCCAGTTTTCGTTAATTGGACCGCTTATACTGTATAATAGATGTATATAATGTCGGGTTTATCGTTAATGATTACCGTCGGAACCCCCTTCAGAATAAGTATCAACGTGGGGTAGGTGAGGGGGGGGGGGCGGCAGGGGTGTCACCCCTGTCCCTCTCTACTCTATGTATTGTTTAGTGAATCCCTTTGCAGAAGCCTGGAGATGTTTTTTTCCCAAGTTGAACCTTTTGTCCGACCTTAATTCAGGCATACCCCGGTGGAGCTGAAGTCAAGTGCCTCGGCCTTATGCGACGACGTCACATGCGTAGTCTCCGACCTAGCTTCCTTCATGATCCCCTTACTAATGGGAACGCTGTCTACATTTCAAAGTTAGGCTTTTAAGTGCATCGTAAAACGGCTAGTTTCCATACAAACAAAAAACAAAATCAATATACTCAAACCGGATCGGACAGGAACATAATGTCGAATACTATCGTCACGACACCACACAAATCAAACAGAAAATTATGTTCATTACCAATCAATAGAAACCACACACACATCTGACAACACCATGACTCACAGACCCCACAAGACCAACCTCCCCCCCGGCCACACTTTGAAAACAGAAGCCCCACAAAGACCACACACCCAAAGACAGAACACCACGCCCGAGGCTGCAACATACCACGCCCGAAGGCTTAACACCCCTGCATCGCCGAAGGCAACACCAACGCCCGAAAGGCAACACAGCCGACCCCCGAAGGCAACACACCAAAGCCCGAAGGTGCAACACCACGCCCTGAAGTTCAAACTCAACCACGTACGCCCAGAAGGCAACTACCACGCCCGAAGGCAACACCACGCCCGAAGCCAAGCACCACGGCCCGAAGGGCATACAGCCATCGATGGGGGGGAGGGCCCGAAGTGGGGGGGGCAACAGCACTTAAAAAGCCACCGGGCCAATAGCGGTGCAACCTGTGCCCAAGAGGTGTCCTCCTGTGCAAAACTTAGTTGTGGACAAAGGTTTAACCTCATTACTGCCCCACGTTTTACCAACACACTCCACAACGGATGCAGTTTAATAAGTCTAATACCTCAAGGAGCACATTCTCAAAGAGTGCGTACAGGTGCCAGAACTGAGGACCCCTCCAAGACTCAAAGGACTAAGTCTAGGTAACGTGGCGGTCGAAACAAGTTTGCACCTTCGCGCGGCATTCTTGGGTAATAAAAAAACCAAAAAACAACCTCGTCTGTAAAAAAAAAAAAAAACGCTGGAAAAAAAAAGCAGGAAACTGGAGGACGACGCCTTTATGAAACTCATGACATATTTTTTTGTTTTGTTATGGTTCGACCCGAGTACACTTACCTCTGGATATGAGATAAGTGGAACCCTGGTGGATGAGCTAGGTTTAAGGGAACTTCGGCGGCGATCGCTTACATTTAGTCGTGTTGTGGAAGAAGTCAGTGCAGTCATCAATCGTTTTGGTACCCTCCTCTTTCTTGGTAATCCCCGAGCACTGTTCTGGCCGCTCCAGAGGGTGTCCAGGGGTGCGATCTTGAGAAGTAGGCTGTGTTTTTGGTTTCTTTGGGTTAGGGAAAACGGAGCTGTCAGAAGAAGGAAGTGGTGTACATGTATCCTAGGCAGGGGGATTGGGCCTCGGTGCACTTTCCTTCTAAGGCTCCGTTTTATTCATCCTCACCAGAATGTGTTTGTATTTTTTTAGTGCTGTCGAGCAGTGGGCCAGATGCCGTTTTGCCTGACTTTGTGTCCGTTATTGGGTGTGAATTATCATTCCGTTGGTTCTTTCCTACCCTGTTTAGCCTAACTAGTCTACCTCTCTGTTGGAGGGCCAACGAGGAGATACTGTCAATGATGGAAACAACTAGGGCGTATTCATGCCAGACTGTATTGTGAGCGTTTCGCAGTCCAGGGTGCGGGGAGACCAGTACCCGGGCCATTTTTGGATGACTTTCTGTGTGGTCAAGGGTGCCTGTGTCCACCATGGACTATTTGTGGGGGCCCGGAAGTGTGGTCGTGTAGTTCAGCAGCAGGTCACTCGATTTCCGGCCGAGCGAGACCTGCTGTGGCCGCAATCGCACGGACGCCATCTGGGGTAGGCTAATCACGTCAAAGGGCCTTCGGTGGCGCGTATCGATCTATGGCATTTGCCCCTCGCACTGGATGTACTAAGTGGGAGAGTGTGCCACATGTGTTGTGGCAGTGTTGGCTTTTTGCCGCTCCTGTGTGGAAGTGGTTTCAGCTCCTGGCTGATTGCCCTCACGGTTTTGCACAACAACTGGGCGTTTTGAGCCAGGACTGTTACGCTTTGTATGATTCTGTCAGCCGCCCGTCTGCCCATGGGCAATACAAGTGTTCGCGGGATACTTACGTTTGTTTCGGCCTTCATAAGTTTGGCCTTATTGGGAGAGACGTCGGTGTAATATTCTGTATTTAGGGAGGGGGAGGCCCGTGGGGACGTCGTGCCTAGGCTGGCTCGGTGAAGACGAAGGTTAAGCCGAGGGTACGGCAGGGACGTTCGTTCGTTTTCCAGGGACGTGTCTTTCTGCAGTGCAGGCGGTGGGGTCACCCACTTATTTCGGTGAAGGCGGGCCTGGGTGGTGGTTTACCTGTAAAGTATTGTTTGGCTTTCGCTATAGTGAGGTTTTTCCTTTGTAAATATGCGTGTGTGGTGGTGGGCTGGGAGGATGTTTTTGTATATTAAGCCAACAGAAATTTTCGTTGTGCCTCCAGCTTCATGTAAAATAATTTGTAATAATTGTAAATAGTTTCATAGTTTCGTTTTTGCCGGTCAGGTTTTTGGGTCTTTGTGTTTGAGCAGTGTCCGTCTTCGTATATGTGCACTTAAAAAGGCACAACAATGGTTCATTCTTGACCTGGTGTATCCTATGGACCATTTAAAAAAAACCCAAGCATCTCACCTCCTTACCTCCAACAAAGGAGACTGCATTGTGCATTCGCCAACGAAAAGAAGATCAAGGAGGCAGTCAGGTGATAGAAAAAAATAATTACCATGTCAAAGTTAAGTTAGGGATCATGAGTGGTAAATTACCTAGTATGTGCATGGCAGAGGTCCAGATCCTCATGGTACACTAAGGAGTACGCTAAACTTTAAACCAGGCAACATGGTTGCTCGGAATTACTAAACTATGACAGAGGCTAAAACCACAGAAAACTGTGATTTGACATTATTCAGAAATGTATATAAATCACTGTGACACAAAATCACATTGGAGAGCTTCATATCGATTAGTTGGTTAAAAAAATGGAAGGTAGCGAGTTACTGTCTGATGAATTGATATAAGCTTGGCAAAACGAAAGTTTTGCCAAGAAAATGGAATGTTTGTTCTTGGTGATCACCATAAATTAGTCGATGCAATTGACTGTGCAGTCCCAACCATCAGTGGCCCATTCTCGTTGACCTGCTGTGAATACTCACATATTCGCAAGAAGTATTCTTCCTGTGCCAGACCTTGACCTAAAACTTTATTTTGAGCTTAGACAGATCCTTCCCCTGTTCTGGGCCTATCCCACAAGAACCATCAAGGAAAGTAACCTATAAACTAGAGCAGCAGGCAGCGTGCTTTTTTTTTATTTTTGCTGTCGCTCAAACCCTTTAAGAGACCCCAATTTGGGTTTGGTCCACCAATAGTGAACGCTCACCTCCCTTCTGGAGGTGCAGTCTAAGTACAAAGTAACATTTATCAACCTGCCCCACTGCGACTTACAATAATAAAAGTATGCGCTCGGTGAAACTTGGACACCCATTAAGCAATCAACATTCTTGGGGACCATATTGGGGGGGGGGGGTGGGGGGGGGGGGGGGGGGGGAGGGGGGGGGGGGTGGGCGGGGGGGGGGGGGGGGGGGGGCAGGGGGTTGGGGCGGGGTCGGGGGGGGTGTGGAGGGGGGGGGGGGGGGCGGGGGGGGGGGGGGGGGGTGGGGGGGGGGGTGGGGGGGGGGGGGGGGGGGGGGCGGGGGGAGGAAGGGGGGGGGGGGGGGGGGGGGGGGGGGGGGGGGGGGGGGGGGGGGGGGGGGGGGGGGGGGGGCGGGGGGCCACCATGAATTTTTGCCTCTTAAGTTTTGAAAAAGGTTTTTTTAAAACCGTGGCAGGGTATCTATAACTCCGATACTGGCACTGAGAAATTTGCTTGCTGTACACCGAAAAGGGGGCACTCACAAATTGAGAGCCAAAATTATGATGGCTTTGCAATGAGGGATCATGCCACTCCAAAGCTAAATTAGACAGCTGATCTCAGACCGAAATCAGTGCCTACAAAAAAGTTTTTTTTATTATGCAACTTATCAATTGAATTGACGCACCCCACTTAACCCGGACCCCGCCGCATTGTCCATCAAATGTGAGTCATTGACCCAAATTTTGACAGTATGACTCAGCACTCCGTCATTTAACCACTATTTGTCAACCACCAGCTTAACCGCGGGGGGTGAGTCACCTTTAACCTCAATTGGTTCAGTGACTCAAGGGGTGGACATCATTGGTGCGTCAATTGTTACCCTTTGTACAAAAGCATGGGGGTATAAGGGGGGGATACCAAATTGGCATTGTCATTTTTGCAGGTCAATTATGGTGACCACATGTTAGTCAAAAATCAATTGTGCATCAATTTTGTGACTGAGATGTGAGTCATTTAACATTAAGTTGTCAGTCACACTTGAATTGACTGAAGGGGTACGATCCGATTTGTACAGTGTGCTGTGGCGTCATTCAGTTGATATAGTGCATTACTGTTTGTTACTGCAAGGTGTTGGCATAGCTGTGGTCATTGGTGTATTGCTATTGTTAGGATTATGCCGACAATGTGTATCATAATCACTGTGCGCCACACCATTGTGTGACGGCAAAAGTGTAATTGTATTTTACAATCACGCCAAGTAGGCCAAAAAGTCTGTTCCCCCCCCCCTCCCCACCCCCCCCACCCACCCCCCCACCCCCCAAAAAAAAAACACCCCACCCCGCCCACCCCCAGGGGGGGGAACCCCCAAGCGTTAAACACTTTTCATATGCCCAAAACATCTGCGTGAAAACGTTGAACTTTCTAATATGTGTATGAGTGCCTTAGCCTAGGTTTGTTAGGCCTGAGATGACGATTTACAATGAACACAGGGTAACAAAGAAAGAACACGGAATACCAAAACGAATAGGTTGGAGGGGGCTCTGTATAGGGCGGCGGGAGCAACTATGATAATACCCCGTCACCAAACGTGAAACCAAACCCCCAAATCGTTGTATTGGGAGAGAGCTCCCTTCGTTAAATTCCACAATGATATCCACGCTAGATGCGCTTACAAGGTGTACAGTCGACTTTGTTGCAAAAAGACTAAGTCCTGAGAGCTAATTCCATTCCCTTCCCCCAAGTGTGCGCTCAATCGGCTACACCGTGAAGTTATTGAAAAAAAAAAAAATGGGCCTAGGGCCTTATATTTACTACACAGTTGTTTTTGACTTTTAAAAAATACATTTTGTTTAAAGTTTTGTTTAAAAGTTAAAAAAGAAGTCCGGGGTGAAAAAAAAAATGTTTCCTTCCTAGGAGTGGCATACGCCGGCTCCACCAACTGACTACATCGGAAAAAGACATCCTAACTGATCTGAATATCACATTAACAACATATTACGCGGTTAAAAAATGTTGGCCAAAAACAATCGAAGTTCGCAAAGGCTTTTTTTCCCCTGATGTGGTTTGTGGTCTACGCCGGTAACGTCGTAATTTGTCAGTGAATCATGTTGTGACGGGCGTGAGCCAGCTACAAACCGTGGTACTTATTTCACATGTTCGCAGTTAGAGGAAATCTTCTATCCCAAGGTTTGGCAACGGCCCTGATTCTGTGGCTAGGCAGCTTACTTTCCCCGTCAAGTCCTCCCTGGTAAGTTGGTACGAACCTCGCTGTTACCTTAGTTTTATAGGAAAATATCTGGAAGAACCTCAACAAATGAGACTTTGTGTTCCGTGCCGAGCTTTAAATGAGCCTAGACATAAATATATCCATCAGTCATCGATTGTCAATCTATATCAAACGGCTCCAAAGTCCATTAACAGGGTTGCGGCGCCGCGGCGCCGGGGTCGGGTCGTGATGCATCCTTGCAAGTCAGAACTACGCAGATTGATGCATCAAACATATTTTCACGTGCCGAACTCCGAGGCAACTAAAGTATGGCATGTTGATCTGATTTCAAAGGCTCAGACAATCACCCATTTCACTCTTGTGTTCACCAAGAACCTCAACTATCAAGGCCTTTTAGCACTAAAAGGCCAGTCTGAGCCTAAAGCAACACCTTGCAGTAAGCGACTCTCCGTGAAGCTTACTTCCAATCCAAAATTTTGGTCAGCAGCCTAGACAAAAAATTTGTGTTCGGAAAGGAATCCCCACAGTTCTTAGCCCATTTCGATTTTACAGAAGGCCGTTTGATCTTAGGGCGGTAATCAGTGTGAAGGCAAGTAGAAAGATTGGTGACGTCCATCTGCCTGTAGGAGGGCTTCTCAATTAGCAAGTGTATCGCGACTTTTCGGGGGTTAAACGACCTTGTAAATAACGCCACGTGACTAAGGACCCCATGCTAGCACGACCGATTAGTTGAATCAAATTGGAGTAAGCTTCACGGAGAAGCTGTTAATGAGGGGTGTTTTAGCTCATGGCCTTTGTAGTGGCTAACAGGCACAGACGGCTTGACAGTGAGTCTGTTGAACACAATGAACACTTGGGGTGGCGGTTGGACTGTCTGAGGTTTAAAATTTGAAAAAAAAAAAAAAAAAATGTGCATAAAACTTCACACAATACTTTAGGCTTTGCCGTTTTCTGAAAATTTCTTGAGTAGCATTCAGGAAACATAAGTACAGCTAAAAAAGTTGCGACTTTAGAATTAATTTGAAAATGTACCATAACAGGCGACTTCTATGAATTAGTTTGTCATGTAAAACTCCTCAAGATGGTTTGTACAAACCACAAGGTAATTTTATCCCAGTGATGGGTAATAACTAGAAATATGCATCACAATAAGCCTTGTTTTGGAACCCGCATTCGCGTTCCCGGTACTTGTCCATCTCTTAAGTCTTACGAAATTTCATACATGGCATACATTAAAATACCATTGTTGAACCCCCTCCCACACCAATATTCAGTCACATCCTGGAATGAGATCAATGTTACACAGTGTACGACAAATTGACACATGAAATAAGACTACAAAAATCCAGAATTCAAACCAATTACTTTAACAAAATGGGGAATCGTTAGGCTACACTCCTATAAAATAGTATTATCAACACTTGAGTTTCTTCCATAAATGTCACTCATAAACCCAACTTTTGATGTAGTCTGTTATTTCTTTCCTATCAAAACCAATTTATGAACATGTAAAAAAATAATTATTTTTCCACGTGCGATAGAATGGACATTCATATTAATTTTGCTAAAATGGGAGAAAATTGTAAATGTAAAAAATAAATTCCAGACATTTCGTTTTCGCATGCAAACCAAGGTAAAGTGAACAAATAGCATCTTACAACCTGCCTCTGATATTTTAATTATTTCCTGGGTGGGGCCTGTAGTATTCCACTTAAGCTACTATAAGTATTGTCAGTCTCTTGATTTCATTATTTACAATCCTGCAGTTGGCAAGTTAGTCACATAATGTAAAGATACATATAGGCGTGCTTATCTTAAGTGAATAGAAACGGACACTTGTCCACACAGAAAGTTACCCAAAACTGTCGGGCAAAAACGCAACTGTGAACTATTTATAACTATTTACAAAACTATTTAACATGAAGCCTGCGAAACGCCAAAAAATTCTGTTGGCTACCATATGTACAATCAATCACCGTTCCCATGCCTTCTACCCGACCTACACAGGACTATTTAAGGCGTAAGGAAAGAAGCTAATGGAAGATGCAACACAATATTTACTTAGGTTCCCGTCTACACAGTTCCCACCGGACCTCCCATACCCGAATACGAGTGGATCTCCACCTGGCCTGCGATGACGTCAGTCCCTGGGCAAACGAACGAAAGTCTAGCCTCCCCCCTATAGGCGCTTCATCTCTGTCCGACACCGACGAGGGCCGGAGGACGTCCTGCGGGGGCCTCCCTCTAATCCCTAATAGTCATAAATCAATATGTACAACCGGTCTCCTCCTATAGGGCCAGGTGCTTTATGGAGGCCCGAAACAAAGGTAAGTATCCCGCGTGAACACTTGATTTTGCCTCGCGGGGTTGAACAGCCATACAAAGCGTAGTCCTGGCTGACCGCCCAGGTGTTGCAAAACGGTAGGCGCGATCAGCCAGGACTTGAAACCACAGATGTCGCGCTTCCCACAAGGATGCCCAAAAGCCACACTGGGGAACTTGGGCCAAAACACATGTGGTCAACTACTCTCCCCTTGTGGCATCCATTGTCATGGCAAATTGCCATCTCTCCACCAAGACGCCACCTTGCACCGAAGGCGCGTTGAAGATTCGTTAACGATGGCGGTCGTGTGCGATCCGCCACAGCAGGTCACGAAACAACGGGCCGCTGTTCGATGTGACCTGCTTGTTGGACTACAACCACGCCAACACTTGCGCGGCCCTGACCATAGTCGTTGGGTTTTGGACCTGACAACCAAGTCATTCAAAAATGGACCGGTAACAAAGGTCCCTCACCAAACCCCAAGGAAAAAGAGCACGCACTGGACCTGCGAAATGTACCCAACAGTTGGACATGATACGGAAAGTGGTACCTCATTCTGACAGTAATGATTGTAGGCCTCTTTTCGTTGGCCTCACCAGCTGTGAGGTACAAAACTGTTGCTAAACAGGGTAGGCAAGAAACCAACGGAATGATAATCCACCCCAATAACGACAGAGTAGCAAACGGCATCTGACTGTCGAGAGAGCACTAAAAACACTATTTGGTCAGGAAGAAAACGGAGTTGAAGGGAAAGTAAGAACACGAGCACAGGCGGGCTGGGGCCAAAAGCCGCTTTTTTTAAATTCCCTGAAAGATCGTGTGTTTTTTTCGGGGTTTTGGGGGGAGCTTTTATCAAGTCAAAATAAAATGGGTTTTCCCCCGGTAGCATCTTTCATTGCTCTTTTCCATAAAAAAAATAGCCCCCAATTGGGTAACCCGGGTTTGAAAAAGTCTTTTTTGTGGAGACTTCTTAACCGTTCCTCGGACTAAAATCTAAGAAGACTATGCAAAATTCCCTTAAAACTCCACTTTGGGGGAAAAAAACGGATTCCGTTTTCTAACAAAAACTTTTGCTGCCTTTTGCAACCCCGGAGAGTGCCATTGCGACCCAGATGATTTGAACGGTTCCACATCCCAGGGTTCCTCAACTAATTCCCTTGGCCAAAAATTCGAAAATAACTCAACTTAAAAAGCCCAATCGCCATCTAGGCGGAAGTGCAGGGGAGCATAACCTGTTAAAGGTTTTCTCAAAGAGGACTGGGGCGCTATCGCCCGTTTTGTTCGACTTTACAGACCCCTTTTGGGGTCCAACTTGTTTTGGTTGTGTTGTTTAAAGCCTGCACGTGGTAACCCTCGGGAAAACCCTCCATCAAAACCCAAAGGCCTTAAATCTGCCTGGGAGCTTTCCGTACCCCCCCAAATGCAGAGTCTTTACATCGAAGCAAACAGCCCCCCCCAATAAAGGGAAAAATTGTCACTCCTTTGCCCTCAAACTGAGGGTCTAGCAAAACCCCGACCTTTGAACGGCCTTCAACCAAAAATTTATGACATTATTGAGGAAACCATAGCTTCCCTCCTTTGCATTCGCGTTGGTGGAGCTTTACCCCATGTGTACAAAACCCCGACTCCGAGACAGTTTACCTTTCATCCTCCCCCCTGGAATTGTCACCCGTTATTGACCTTAGTTTGAGGGAAAAATCCAAAGAACTCAAAAAATAACTGGGGTTTTCCCGGGGTTTTAAGAACTGAGAAAGTCCCCGTTTCATGCCATTATACCCATGGTTCAAGGACGAACAGGGGGCGCTGCAGCAAAAGCCAAAATCTTTTTTCAAAATCAGACTCCGGTGATGCATCAAAATTTTCGCCCAACTCCCGGGCCCTTAAAATGGCTTCGGCTGATCGGGCCTCCACGCCGCCAGTTCATTTTTGTTCACAACTCCTTCCAGCTTTTACTCTTCAGGGCCATAGCAAAAACCCCGGTAATACTCTCCGGAACTTAAACCCTTTGGGGAACTGCAGAATCGGTTGTGCTGCGTGGGTTCCGAGCACGGGGCAAAAACGGAAATGAAAGGGGACACGCACTAAGGAAAACCCCAAGTACATTACCAACCCCAGTACCCCAATGGGTTACCCTCCTAAAATCACGCATATAAATCAAAATGGCAGGACTGTGGGTTCTTTCCCGAGAACAAATTATACCATAAACCCAAAGGCGGGGCTGTGGGTATTTTTCCCAGAAAAAGGAAATGATTTGTATACTAGGCCGAATCGGTCACATTACCTAAACCCGCTTTTTGCTCCCCCGGGAAGAGAACAATTTTTATCCCCTGTATTGCGTTCCCGTCAGTCCATTCTCGCGACGCTATGAAAACTCCCCAATTCCCCAAAAAAATTTTCCCTGTGCAAAACCTGAAGAATTTTTTTGAAACCCCGTCCTCCTTCATTTTTGGGTTTTTTTTAAAAAAAGT
>JAIZAY010001744.1:0-13379 GCA_029531755.1 Holothuria leucospilota | reverse complement strand
ATCAAGCAAGTTGATATTCATGCAGTGCAGGTTGGGTTTAGAAAATCAGCTAGCGGTTATAGGGCACCTACCAAAAAAATGTCCTAAGCCTTGTGTGTGAAGGGAAACTAAGAAATGTTGGAAAAGGTGAAGCTGCGATTTTTAAAACATCGAGGTAAGAATGGACTACTTATGCTATTTTAAGAGTTATTACTTATTGCCTTTAAAAATGTTCCTGTAAATAGTTTATACATTTAGAATGCCATTACAGCTTGTTCTTACAATGCATTACCTTTAGAGATTTGAGCTACATATTTTATTCACTCATTGTTTCCTCGTTTCCACTAGCCAAGCTCAGAAAAGAACAAGCAGAAGAAAGAAGAAAAGAAGAAATCTGCAGACTGGAAGATACACTTTTACAAGTTGTATTTACTTTCGAAACTTTGTACATAAAGAAGGTCTTTTACAAAAGGTTTAATGTAATCATGAGGGAACATTGGTTAGATCATTTCATGGTTACCAGGCATTGTATTGATGATTACGTACCAGGAAATTGTTTTCTGAGGTTGGCGTTACGGGGTGGGTTAACAGAAGAAAGGAAACAGTGACCATAATTTTAAATACAGTAGAAAGTCAAACCAGAGATTTGGCAGGTGTGTTCCAGAAATAGTTGTGGGTTTGGTTCTGAACATTTTTTCCCACCTTGTAAAATGGAATTTGTGTTGGCTTACTTAGAACCATCTTTTGCTTTGTGTACCTTTCCAGGAATGATATAGTACTGTCTTTCTTTGCAGCTTTTATGTAAATTAAAGGATTGTAATAGGGGACCACATGCCCATAGCCCTCTGTTTATCACTGCCTGTCCTGACAAAATGTGAATCACATTGGGTAGTATAAAAACAAGTCTTAGCATATTGTCTTCTCCAGGCGATGGATAGACAGTAAAACAGGACAGCTACAACATAGATGTCACTTGCTATGATTTTTACTTAGGCACCATGTCAAAGTCGGTCGGCCGCCGCGGCAAGTGTAGCGGTCTGTTCGGTCGCTGCAGCACGAAGCTACACGTGCCAGCCCCGCCCGTTACTAAGGGCAAAAAACTTGACAAATAGCGGGCATAATCAACCCTCTTCCCTTGCTGGAAAGTTAATGAGCAATCAGCACTTGAGAGCGGCTATTGTGACTGTGTTCGTGACTCACTGGAGCATAACACGAAGGTTAGCAAGACTTTTGGCACAGAAATCAAATTCCGCGACGCCCACCGATGAACGGCGCGACAGTTCTATTATCAAACACGGCTAGGTATAATAAAGAACAAACTTCATAACAAATGGCTGTGTCATTTTGCAGAACACTATTGTAAGGCCTGTGTAACATACCACACCACCAGTGCGATAAGGATGCAACCTTGTAAGCTGCAGTTGCCCAAAAATCAACCAAAAGTAAAGTTTTCCAAGGATTATTATGATGCAAAAGATAGCCGATCAGCCAGGAGGATTAACGGCCTAGTGAGATACTTTGCTTGCATTAGCGGCGAAAAAATGCAACAGAGAACTAAAAAAAAACATTCTTCTGTACATTAGCCCGCGTTATCGTAAACAACACTTTTTCTCTTACAGACGCTTTTGCCACTCTTAACTAATATTGTGTTAGTATTTTTGACATTGAAAAATGTTTATAGTTCAATAACAAAAAAAACGACAAACACAAGATCTCTATACCAAAGTATACTGTTGAAGTTAAGGTCGGTTAATTGGAAAACTTGAAAAACTTCAAACGCCGACGCGATCCGATTGTGGGAAACTCGTAACACCATAGACCTCGGCTACGATGGGCGCTAGATACCGGGGGGGTGATGGGGGTGGATAATATTCCCCCCCCAAACATTTGAACTAGGGGGGGATGGCCCATGGCAATAATCTCCCCACCAATGTTTCAGGTCTACAGATACGTTTATGGTGGAAAGTATATTTTATTCTTCATGTTCGTAAAGAATGTTTTTTCAATCTCGCTTCACTTTCTATCACACAAATGGTTTATCAAACTATTAGAAATTTTAGCAAATCGCTTGGCAATCTATCGACTTTTCGCGCGCTCCGCGCGCTTCCAAACTATACGTCAGTGTCCACTTATATTTAGCAATATCTTCCAGTTAGCAACATTCGGGAAAATAGCACCAGCTAGCAACGAGTGAAAAGTTTACAAATTAACAGGTAAAGGACTGGCTTATTTTTGGGAGTGGCATGTAGTCGTTGTTGGGGCAATTGAAAGTCGTCTCAATGTAAGAGGCTGAATGCAGGTTTTTTGGTAATGGGAATATTATTCGTCCCACTGTTTACACTCCATGTGTTATGACCCATTATTAAGGTCATAATACACGAAACACTGTTCTGATTCACCGGCTACTTTCCGGCAGCAACAAGCGATTCATCCCCAACCAATCTGTGGGGACCTCGCATTCAATGTGGGAATCTGTCAATGTAATATGTAGCATGAGTAGAAGGTTGAAAGTACGTATCCTAGCCGTTAAACATTTTCCCAAATTTTTTTACCAGAGCTTCGACCAGTTTGCGTCCTGAGCATTATCGGATAGATGGTGATTGTTAATACACTCCCCTATGACGAAAACAGGCCACTCTGTAACGCTCTTATTAGTCCTTCACCCCTTTTTGCTACACCTATATCCAGGGAGGTTCTAATATCACCTCCCAGCACCCTAGATACTCTCCCTCCCCTCTCATTTTTCTATGCTGGCAGCTTGTTTCGCCGGATTTTAGGTTTCCCCCCCCAAAAAGTAGTAAAAATACGATAGGTTGTAAAAGTGTTGGTCGGCGTACTCTATTATCCTCTTTTTATCTTTTGGATGATGGTCAGGTAGTATACGCATTATGTTCAGTTGCCCCCCCCCCGCCCCCCCCCCCTCGCCCCCAATTATTATGATTAATGACCCAGAGCTTACAGGAGGTCTTCATTCAGGTAATCTGACTAGCCTTATGTGCCCTCTTCATAATGCACCAATGAAGGGACTAAAGGAACATATTTCGTTATAACTCAAGAATGTTTTTTGTGGACTCCACGCACACCATTTTTGTGGTAAAAACATTTCCCCGAAAATAGAAAGGCAGTAAAAATAGACATAAGGGAGTGGGCTTCAGGAGATTTTTGTTGAACAACGTCACTCTGTCTATTCCTTAATAGACAACATTAATTCTCTTTTTTACCTAACCAAAAATTAGCATTCACTAACATTTCATATCGGCACATTTTCGGGCCATATATGATCCCCTAGTTCCTAAAAAAACAATCCCAAAGATCGAGCACCAATTTTGCATCCTAAAAAGTCATTCGTAAAATTAATTAGAAAACAGAATTTATAAAGGGGAGGGGGAACCTCTTCCCCGACAAGGGGACGACACCAATTAATTTATGTCCAGTAGACAAAGCGAAAGATCAAAACTCGCTGCATGCAACAATGCAGGACGCATAAAAAACAACAGGTATCGTAATTTACGCAAGGACTTTCTAGGGCACAGTACGAAGTAGGAACGCACTTAGGAGCTTAATATTACGACATCATCTATGGTGGAAAACCGCTCTCCAATCCCACAATAAAAACCTTGCGTGCGACGCGGAACACTCGATACTCTTCATGACCAACCACTCTGCATGGACTACCTTGTAGATGATATTCTGTTCCATTCGCAGCGTCAGAAATTCAAAAATTACAGCTCTTGTGTTCTGGAGAGAGAGAAGCTAAGGCGCCTATATCGAGATTTTAGATACCCAAAAGCACTGAGCTTTTGGAGCCCTTAGCAGGACACTTGTTGCTCTTGTACAATTCCCAAGCCGGTGCCGCTTATCGATCAGAGTGCTCAAAATAGAAGTTCCTCAAATGTTATGAAATTCTTACCAATAGCCTACCAAAGAAACATTAACACTGAAATTAACACCCTTAAAACAGTCTCCTGGCACTTCTGAAAAGGGGAAACCAAAAAATTAAAACCAAGGAGCTCTCCGGGCGGCTTAGCCCCCTGGACCCCCACCGGGGCTTTGCCCTGGACCCCACCAGGGGCCCTAAGGCAGGCCCCCTGGACCCCACCCATCGTGGGCTCGCGCTTCGCGCTCGCCGTGCACGCTTCGCGTGCACATGTTCCGCAGTTGCGATGGTTCACCCCATCCCCCCCAAAGTTGAAAAGAAATCTACGCCCCTGCTAGGCTAGGTCTTAAAAACCCAGATGCAGGTTACTAAGTTGAGAAACTGGGAAGATATTTTACCATATTGTGTCTTTCATGGTTTCTCCTTACTGTTTCTCGTATTTGAACGTCTATTACATCTTAACTGATGTTTCGCCAGTTTTTTTGGCAATTTTTCGAAGGTGGTCTATACTCATTTATTTCCTTAATTTTAACGGCTCAGTAAGCTACTGTACACGCAGGCTTTTTACAAATGCACAAGGTTCAAACAATCGAAATTTAGTCGCACAGGGAGGTACGTTGCATGTTTGTGGCCATTACTCGCTTGGTTATTTAATTCATTTTTTCTTTCTCTTTGTTTTTTTTTTCGTTGTTAAAAACACAATGAAAATGCGCAATGGAATTAGCCGAAATGTTCATTAAGTATGTTGCGATGAGCTTTTGTAGTCAGCTGCCGCAATGAAAATTTCCCTGAGTAGCAAACGATCATGACGTCATGAGATTAACGTTGCAAGAAGAAAGCGACATTTTTTCGACCTGAATTTACTATTTTGTTTGAGGGAGGAAGAAGGAGTGAGGGTACCACCCACACAGACTAGAAATGTACGACTTAATATCAGATAGCTGGGGGGGAAGCCGCACAGTTATGATGTGAAAGGAAATAAAATTCAGTTGATAGCGTTTGAACGGGATCGCGAAGCAGACTTCCCTTCCATACAGAGATAGTGTAAGAAGCTGGGGTGCGGGGTGGGTGGGGGATTTAGTGCCCTTTTGTCAAAATTGTGTGGGGAAAGGTGTGCATATGCTCCAGATTTGTTCCCGGACTGACAAAAACTACCTATATTTGTCTCCCTCTGTAAAAATAATGTTACACAGAGAACAAATGATCGTACCTTTTAAATTAGCTCATGAGACCAAAGTTGCATCAAGTACGCAGTCAAGTACTAAAAAAATTCTCCAAGGGTAGGGGGACATCCAGGCCGGTAGCCAATCAAGGTGCTGAAGGAGGAAGAAACAGTTTCCTGGTGGGGGGGGGGTGATATTTTATTAGGAGAGAGACATATATTCAAACTGCGATGAGACAATGGTTACATTGAATTTTGCAGGGGCGATTTTTTTTTCTAGGGCTCACCCTCGGGTACGGGCTTGGGGTCAAGCATTCCCTTGGACCCATTCTCCAGGACGGTGGTCCAACACAATGTTCAGCTCAGACCCCATCCCCCAACTGAGATCCAAGATCGTTTGCTATGCCTAGGCTTCCCAAAAATATAAGTTTTAATATCGTTCATTACAACTGAAGTAGTTTTTGATTATTTTTGCGTATGAAAACTGAGTTTTGTTTAATAAAAGGTTAAACCCCGCGACTCCCCTTCCCCACAGCATTGAACATGCACGTCCACCAACATGTGTAAAAATGTGGTATTTTCTTCAGGGAATCTTACAACGTTCAAAGAAAAACTGCGGTTCCGCATGCCGTGGCATTATTACAACCGTACGATGTTAATTGAGGGTCGTTTTAACATTCGGAAGCAGGTTCCGCGTCCAAATTCCACCCTTAGCCTGTGGGGCTGATCGACGACCATTTACAGACCAAAACATGTAAACTGTTCATTACACCATTTTCTCGCGAACTTACTGCAGGCTATTTTTACTGTCTATTCGATATTTTCTGCCTCGTATAGAAGTCACAGCCGCCGTCAAGCGGCCGCGAACAAATTACCAGAGAGGACTATTGTTCGTTGACGAATATAACAGTAAGCAGTCTGCAGGAGGATTCTTGCGTCCGTTGCTAGGACAGTCTTTTGTACATCGGCCATGGGTCGGCCACGCAGATATGGCCGCAGCATTATCGCGGCGGCTAGGAGGCGGCCGGTGCAAAAACTTTCGACATGGCGCCTTAGGAATCCCAAAATATATTTCTTTTGAAAAGAAAGACTAAGTCAGTCTGCCCTTGAGCTATGTGGGGCCGACAGTCATGAGAAGGATGGTTGGGTATTTTTCTGAAAATGTGTATTTTTTTGTATCATGAACTTCAAAGATAGTTATTAAATTTTAGCATCCATTTTGCCTGTACAGCTCTAGGAGAATTCCTGTATACATTTCATGGGTAAGTGGGCAGCAGAGAGCACTGCCCTATCTAGTGTCCCATATTTGTTTTGAAATGCCAGTGGCATCCCTGCGTATCAGCTTAAGAAGATCACAATGGGGAGATCAGGGCTGTACTTCATAAAAGTTAGGAATATTCTCAAAATTGAAGTTCCTAAACCGGTTAGGAACGATTTGTCCGAAATCATTCCTTTCTTCAAATAATCTGGGATATATCAAAAGTGACATTGTTTTTATATGTGAATTCCCTGCCAAATCAATTAAGAACATTCGTAAATTCTACCAAAGATCATTCCTACGCCTAGGAACAACTTCAGCATGAAGATAGGAATGAATCCTTCCTAATTCCAAGATAGGAATATTATTAACTTTTATGAAATAGAGCCCAGGTGTAGCTGGGCTCATTGGTAAAAAGTACCTGGAGGAAGGGGTAAGGGGAAGGGGGCTACTTCTCCTTGCTAGTGCACATAAGCTCCTTGATTCAAAAGGCAGGTACATTTGTGGGGGAGATGTGATTGTGCCTTAATACTCCTTAATTGATATTCAAGCTATCAATTTTGGAACTGTAAGTAGACCCATTTTGTCACTTAAATGGAAGAAAACATTGACCTGCAACATTTGGTTTCATTGAAGACCAAATTTAAATGGTAGTTTAGATTATGGAACTAGAAAAGGAAGTCAAGAAGAGAATTCTGCCCCCCCCCCCCCCAAAACAATGGCGAGTGTTATACAAAAAGCGTTATGTTTTGTTAGACCGTGGCTCAAGGAGAACAGGAAAACTCTTGTCAGAAGAGGTGGAGCAACAGTACTCTATCAAAAATTGCATCTTATACAAGCACATACTCTGTAGTAAGGTGTTGATGCTGTGTGGCGTCTACCTGCTCGTTTGAAAACAAATCCTGAAAGGTTTTGCTCTAAGCTAGGGTTAAATGAGCAAGAATGTTTTATGCCAAATATTTCTTTTTGTTATTCGTCAATATAAAACATCTTTGTTTTGGAGGTTATAAAGCTAACATTATAACTTGGGCACACTGGTATAGAAACATTGTCATGACTATGTTGGTTATGGCAGAAAGAAGCTTGAACAAAACGAGAGACAAAAGGGTCCACGGTGTTGGCAATTGGATGATGTCACCATTGCCTTGTGTGTCATCCTGGTTATCAGATGGGCGATGGTTGTTGAGGGAGACAGTCTGAGGACGTGGAATATTTGCTCTCCCATTTGATATTTTTTGGAAAAAGTAAGTGTCTTTACATGCAATCTGGTGCCACATATGCTACCTTGGAAGTGAAATTTGTGTTAAAACATTTACATATTTTAGTTACAGTATTTAAAAAAGAATCAGCATCAGTGGGTGGGGGGGGGGGGTGGCTAAATATGCCACTGATTCCTCTCAAACCTTAATTGGCTGGCTTTGAAATGTAGGCAGGGCAAGGACTGTAGTGCAGAGTAAATTTAAAGTTGTATGCCAGCACAGGAGTCTGGTTCAAACTCACTGTTGCGTTCATCATGAAATGTTTTCATATCCTTGTAGTTGTTGTACAGAAGTTAGGATTTGTTGATCTTGGTGCACTACTATATCATGTTGCTCAAAAATGCAGGACTTGTTAGCACCAAGCTTTCTATCAAGTTCTCTGATCCTAAATATCCAAGTGTTGTCCTAACTTCCATGATAATCTTTTAATATTACAATATATGGTTGAACCTTCATTAAAAAGTATTTTGTTGGAATCATTTCTTGAAAACAGGGGGAATTACCTTGTGAAACTGTATGAGATTTATGAAATATAAGATATATCCATCACAACTAATAATGTTTGTGTTCATTTCTCTGGATATTTATTTTGTCAAATTTATAGGGCCTGTTTTGGCATTTGAATGACATTGAAAGAAGTCACATTTCAGGAGGCTATCCCTCTAACATTTACACATACTTGCGTACTGTTGGCCTGTACAGAGGACAGCATTCATTTGTCTTTCTGATTATCCCCATTTCTGTAGTATTATAATGAAAATAATAATTTAAAATAACTTGAAATGCCTTTTTCTTGTTTAAGCAGTGCCAGATGAATTCAATACTGTTAGAATTAAGTTTTTAAAATTCACATGGTTATACAATCTCTCAAAATTGCACATTTGTCTTTGATTGCAATGTTGACAAGTTCTGGAATATTTCTGATACCGCAAACGATGCTTACTTGATTAGAAAAGAATCCATGGTTTTAAAAGGATGGGAACACTTAATGATAAACTTGACTTGCCTTTGTTCAAAAAGTACTAGTTTTAAATTTCTTTCCCTCTCCTGGTACTGCTGACACTCTTATATTCAGAATACCCCAACAAAGGAAGCAAAGAAATACACAACTGAAGTTAGTAAAGGTCCTGTCCAGAGTTTATTAAAAAATTCTTTTACATTGCTTATCAAAGTACAAATATCTCAAAAATTAATTTAAGAATATTTGAAGGCGATAATTTTGGTCTAAAAAATTATTGATAAACTACTTATGAAGTACTTGTGCAATACAGAATGTTATCGCACTCATGGCCAGGTATGTTATCACAGTACTCAAGATAATTAACTGTACTTTAAAATGGCTGAATAAGAGAAACTGATAAACAAATCAGTCTGACACTCACCAATCATTTTTTCAGTATAAAATGTGATTTTCTTCTAAATTCTACTCTAGACTGAATGAAATGAATAGAAGTCTATTTGTTCCAAAATTTGTTTTGTTCTGAGCCAGACACAAAATTTCAATTACTTATCTTTACCAAAATGCCAAAAATGGGTCGGTGGGTGGACGGCGGGGAGGAAGGGGGCGGCAGTGGCAGCAATGAATATCACTGTTGTTACCTATTGCGTAAATGTTGAAAAGACTGCCGATCCATCAGTTACTCTTTATTGATATCTAAAATCAAAGATTTAATTTGCAGTTTGTAGTGATCATTGATTTTCAATCAAGAAGTCACTCACCTCTACACATTTCAAATATTACTGTAAAATACATTGTCTTTAAAAGAATGGTAACACATATATAAGAAAAGACTGATAACCATCATCAACATCCCACGCCTCCCCACACTTTGTACATCCTTGACAATCAACACCCCTTACCCCCTCCCAAAGGAAAGAAGAAAAAGCTGAAAAGCATGAACAACATCGTTTCCTCATATCCAAAGTTGCCCAATTTCATGCTGTATTGTGAAGGCTAGTATGGAAACCCTTGTAATGTGCTTTAAGTTTTTCTGTTTTTGCTTGTTCCATGTGTTAAAACCCATATTTCAAAAGCTGACTTTCTCTGCAGTATCAACAGCTCCCTCAGTTATGACATAAAGAAGGAAAAGTTGGTCTTGAAAAGCTCTGAGTAACTTTTGAAATATTCAAGTAAGGCAGTTCCAATGTTTAACACAAAGATTACAACCAAGATGATTTAAGAGATAGCATGGCCTAGTTGATTCTGCCCTCTGCAAGGTCTCTCATCTTTTAGGAGTGCCTGGTTCAAAAGCTGGCAGTAGCTTTTGGTTTTCGCCAATTCTTTACCTCAGATGTGTGGTTTAAAGATAAAGTTGCAAGATAGTATTCTAGGAACTCGGCCATGGCGCAGAGGAGAGGAAGAGGACTTGGATGCCGGAGGTCTGCGGTTCAAGGCCCGGATGGCGGACACAGATGGGATACAAGAGAACTACTCAGTGTGAACAGAAGAGGATGGAGGTGGTGAACTTGGAGGATAAGGGAGTGTGCAGAGGGGTGGACAAGGTAACTAAAGTATACTTTTGTTACATTTGCCAAGTTCAAGTTCAATGCCAAGCAAGTTTATTACACTTGCCAAGTTCAAGTTCAATGCCAAGTTCAAGTTTATTACACTTGCCAAGTTCAAATTCAAGTTTATTACACTTGCCAAGTTCAAGTTCAATGCCAAGTTTATAACACCTGCCAGGTTCATGACCAAGTTCAAGGTTATGTTTATTACTCTTGCAAAGTTCAGTCCAAATCACAGTTCATGGTCAGATAGTTATACTGCCCCCTTCCACGCCAAGATCAGTTGACAATTCTTAAGAACTGGGCCAATACTGTACAGTTCAAAGGGCAATTTCAATGTTATTTTGCATTGTAGGATAAAATACAATATTTAACCATTGCAAAAGAAATGAAATCACAAAAGAAATTACGTGGAGTAGTATTTTGTCTGTTAACACTAGATTACTTGCCTCCTAGTTTTCTGTTTGGAGAGCGATTGCTAGTTTAAATTTCAAAAATAAACCCTCAAGTCATATTAACATTACAACTGTCCTTGAAATAAAGATTGAAAGAACCAAGGATAACACAGTTAGCCCCTCCTTGTTTATTATGTTTTAGGTAGAGGAGAATCACCCTGTGTAATTCTCATTATTTGATGGATTTGTAACAGAACAAAGTTTTTTTTTTTTTTTTTTTCTGGTTTTTAACATATTTGAAAATATATAGCCAGTCCTATGACCCCTTATGTGAACTGACCTTAAAGGGATACTAAGGAACTTTTCAAATGAATACTGCAAAAAACAAGCCTATAATCTAGATGACAAGAATTAAGGAAGGAAAGAAATATGCACAAAACAGTAAGTTTAACAATCACAAAAAAACAATCAAAATTGGAACTTCCTGGATGGGATAAATATCCAACTGTTACTGGCAAAGACACATTATTAAATTTTTCCTGAAAATTGGTTGGCATTTTTAAGATGATGATGAAACAAGAATTTAACTCCTCTTCCCCCTGCCCTATTACCCCCTCCCCTTTCCCCACACAATAGCTTTGCCAGCGATTATTGGTCTTCACAAGTGAAAAACCAGCACACTTCAGTTATTTTCAGAGCTTTTTTCAGATTTTAACACATCCACTCTTGTCAACAATTAAGCCATTCCTGCAACCATACAAGGTTCCATATAAAAAACAGAAGCCACACATTTTCTTGGAGGAAAACACATTACAAAAACAAGAGCCCAATGGGCACTGTGCTTCCTTGCTGAATGTAATGAAACTGAGCCAACTACTGAATGAACCAGTATTTCTGTAGATGCACAAAATCTGCCTCTGCGACAATGCCAATCTTTTCTGTTTAACACATTCAAGCATAATTACATTGCCTGAAGAAATACAGGCACTTCAAGGGATATCAACACAGACAGTATACAGTTACAAATTTGTTTTTATTCAATTAAGCAATCACCCATCATGCACGCTCAATGGCTCTGATTCCAAATGATCGAGTAACGTTAGTTCTCTTTGTAAAACAACTTAACAAAACAACCCATAGTAGCATTTAATTAATCAATTCCAATTTCCAATTTCTGCAAGCTCTCTTGTTCCTAATCTAAAAGGGACAAATGTCTGTCTAGGGAACTTTCACAAGTCCTCTGCTTTGTGGGCAGAGAATCTTATGCAATATTAAAACGCTATATTTGATGCAGGTTTTCATAATGGTAGAAAAAAAAATATGGATTATTAAAAATCGTCACACATAAAATACCAATAAGTTCAAACTAAAATTGAGATATTTGGCATCTCGTAAAGATGTCCCAACATCTTTCACGTCATTGGGATGAATTGTGATCTTAATGTGCTGGAATGATACAGTTTTGTGCTTATGTTTGACTTTAGTACTTCCTTGGCAATTTGCTTTTTGGCATCCGGGTGATTTTCAACTCTGACAGCCGCCAAAACTTCATATGGGTCTTTATGCTGGATTTAATGCAAGCAACTCAAAGCATGTAAATCTATTCAAGCTTCCTACACTGAGATTATAGAGTTGAAAAGGTTTGTGGATTTGACCTCCAGTGACCCCAGGATCCCCAGATGACCTTTGGTCTCCACCAAAAAAAATATTTTCCCCACCATAAGGCATCCACACACTATAGTAGGGGAAATTAATCCAAGCTTCCTACCTTGAGATATTGTGCTAACAACAAGGTTATCAGTTTTGACCCTGGTGACCCCAGATGACCTTTAACCTACACCAAAAAAATGTATGGCACAGCTTATCACTATGGTGGATCTATATACCACGTATGAAATACTTATCCAAGATTCTTTCTCTGAGATATTGTGTTACCAAGGTTTTCAGTATTGGACTCTCAGTGATCCCAAATGACCTTTGACCTCCACCAAAAATGACAGGATTTATCTTCTCACCATAAGCCATCCACATACCAAGTATGAAATCTATCCAAGCTTCCTACCTTGAGATACTGTGTTAACAACAAGTTTTCAGTGTTTGACCCCCTGTTACCCCAGATGACCTTTGACCTCAACCAAAAGCTACAGCATTCATCTTCTCACCATAATGCATCCACATACCAAGTATGAAATTTATCCAAGCTTCCTACCTTGAGATATCGTGCAAACAAGGTTTTCGGTCTTTGACCCCTGGTGACCCCACATGACCTTTGACCTCCACCAAAAACAATAGGGCACACCTTCTCACTATGACAGATCCATATACCAAGTTTCAGTTTAGTCCAACTTTCCCTTGTTGAGATACAGCGTACCGAAGCAAGTGTCACACACACACACACGCACATACGCACACACACATATACACACACACGCCAAGCTGACTACATAGGTTCCTTTTGCTAACGCAAGGAACCAATAAGTATTTGGAACACTCTGTCTGACACAGATTGACACACACTTTGTTTTTTCCAAAGTCAAACCTCCTTTGCTAACATTGGTTTTAATTGCCACAATTTTTTTGCATGTAAACCCAGTGAAAAAACCTGTTCACAGCCAACCTGTGTGGATTTCCAAAAAGATGGCAAGCAAATTTTGACAGCCTGAAGTTGTTTCTCCTTCAATGCAGTCTGTAAATGGATATAGGCTGTAGCATTTAAAGATGTTACATTTGAGAAATTTTTTTTTACAAAGCCAAACAGAATCACTAAAGGCTGACTAGTTATGATCAACCCACACCATCTTTTACCAGTTATTCAAATAGGTAAATGATCCAAGTAATGTGCTACAACAGTAATGGGTGGGGAAAAGATCCTGACTTAATGCCTTATAGGGATATATCCCTTTTGTAGTACCAAGAATTTTTGTAACAATACAAACCCTTTACC
>JAIZAY010001727.1:0-13430 GCA_029531755.1 Holothuria leucospilota | reverse complement strand
TTATTATTATTATTATTATTATTATTATTATTATTATTATTTATTATTTTAATTATTATTATTATTATCTATTATTATTAATTATTCATTATTATTAGTATTAATTATAATTGTAAAATTTATTTTTTTTTTATTTTGTTTTTTGATTATACTTTATTCATTATTTCATTATTATAATTATTATTATTATTATATTAATTATTATTATATTTTATTATTTCTAATTAATTATTATTAATTATTATTATTATTATTAATTATTATATTTATATTTATTAATCTATATATTATCTAATTTAATTATTATTATATTAATTATTATTTATTATTATTATTATTATTATTATTATATTATTATTATTCATATTATTATATATTAAAATCCTCTTTTTACATTCCACACCTTTTCTTAGGTTCGGTATATCATTACTTCTTGTCCCTCAGACCGCGGGGTCCTACCGGCACCCTGGAGAAGTCGAGCATGGTCTTATTATCGTGGGGCGGCTGGCCGAGGAATTTCCTTGCTTATGAGTTTCCTTCATATCATGACTCTACTAGAATTTCTTCGGAGGTGGTCGTCCTAGTGCTAGTGCTGGACCGCTCGAGTATTGGCCCCACCACCTACCGGTATTCACCTCCGCTATTGACGTTTCCATAGTCTTTGTGAATTTTCTCAACTTAAAGGTCTTGTATGTCTGCACTTCTCTCGCCCTCCGTATCCCTGACATTTTTTCCCCTCACCACCGCCCCCTTTCCTGTCCAATGGGGGACCGAAACAATCTATTATTTGAGCCGGTCTTTTCCGGTTTGGTCTCATAACAATATTAGAGGTAGGTTTTCCTTGCCGTATACGATTTCCTGTTCAGTCTGACCGCGAAGTCCCAGAGACTTTAACCTTGCTCTGATCTTATTATTAATTATTATTACATTATATATATATTTTATTATTATTATTAATTATATTATTATTATTATTATTATTATTATTAATTATATTGATTTATTATATTATATTATATTATATTCATTATTGAATTATTATTATTATTAAATTATTATTATTATTAGATTATTATTATATAGTATTATTATTATATTATTATTTATTTCATTTATTATTATCATTATTATTATTCATTATTTTATTAAATATATTATTATCTATATTATATTATTATTATTAATTATTATTATTATTAATTATTATTAATTATTGATTATCTATTATATCTATTATTATTATTATTCATTATTATTATATTATTATTATTAATTATTATATTATTATTAATTATATTATTATATATATTAATTATTATATTATTAATATAATTTTATTATTAATTATTATTATTATATTAAAATTATTATGAAGTATTATTATTATTCATTATTACATTAATTATTATTACTTATTATTATTATTATTAATAATTATGATTATATTATTAGTATTATTATTATTATTATTATTATATTATATTACCCATTTTACCAAAAAGATGTTCCAAAATCCAAATCCCAACGGTGACTACAAACGGCAGCAAAAGGGCCAAAACATCTATCTGGACCTTTAAGTAAACAACTAGGCAATGCAAAATACACAGGAAAATAAAAAAAATTACGGTCGAACACATCGTCGACGCAAATAAGAAAAATCGAAATTGTGCTTAGAATATATATATAACAAAGACATACTACATTAGCAATATTCCAAGTTATACTGCACACAAATGCTTATGAAGAGAAAATACTTGTCAAGACACTTATGACTAAAAACTGATAGTAACCTTGTTAAGTAATGTTAAGCCCAGTGACTTTAATTAACTAATAATGTAGTCTTTGGTAATCATTACATTGCAGACACCGTCCTACAGATGTATGTAAACTTTTAAATGTAAAATGTACAAAAATTCTCATAAAAAGATTCATGAAAATCACACTTTAACATTGTACCCTCCAGTGGCGTAGCTACAGGGGGGGGGGGGCTTGGGGCGCGAGCCCCCACAAAATCACCCCCAAGAGCCCCCGACTGACGGTCTGAGGGCCGAAAAAAATATCAACCCAACTCTGAATAATTTTGATAGATTCGGGATTGATGTGGGACAAAATTTCAGTGTGTTTGAGAATAAAATTTTTCAACCACCAAACTTGCCACACTTGATGGCTGCTATCAAGAATTTAGCAAGTAGCATTCCGGTGAGTCTGGGATGTATTTACAATTCATTTGTTTTTTAAACTCACCGCGCCACCTATGCGTAAGCGCTCCGCAGATATAGTAAACGGTTCATAACTTTGCAACCAAGGTCCGGCCAAGAGGAAGCTAATTGTCCTCCAGAATATTGTGGTGTAGAATAAAATAAATCAAAGTTTACATCTTTTCACAAAAATTGCACATCTTGATGGACGGCTGCTATCAAGCCTGGCATGTGTCATTTCCGGCCATCTGGGATGTATTAAGACCTCAAATTTTCTTAGAACGCTCCGCGCAAACCTATTGTGGCGCTCCGCTTAAATAGAAAGCTCAGTGGCGTACATGGGGGGGGGAGGGAGGCCATTGGACCATGCTCCCCCTCACTGATGCTGATTTTTTACTTCCTAAAAATACGTTGATTTTTTAACACAAATTTTACTTCAAAAGTTAGCATATGTGGCACCAGATTGCATGTAAGGACACCTAGTTTCTTCAAAATTTTCAAAGGGGAGGGTGTTTCACCCCTCCCCTTAGATCCCTCCTCAGGCCGGCGATCACACCTACTGCACGCTTCCCCGTGAGAGAAATGCTGGGTACGCCACTCAGTAAAACGGGATTTAAACTTGCAATCCTTGAACTAAAACAGTTACCGGGACCAGCTTGAGCTTAAATTCCGTCCTCACAGAAAATGTGTAAGAACCAAAAAATCCCAAAACGTCACATTTTCTTCACAAATTTCGCACTTCTTGAGCATGGCTAAAAAGCCTCGGTCAAGTCCATTTCCGGCTATTCTGGAATGCTATTAAAAATACCAGATATAGCTGGTAACGATCCTGCGCCAACCATGATGCGCGCCCCCTCTGCTTAGATAGGAAACGGGAGCCCCCACAAAATTCTCCAGTTCCCCCCCTCCCCCAGCCCCCAAACAAAAAATCCCAGCCACGCCACCGGTACCCTCTTCCAATTTTGTGATTGTTACGGTGTTTTTTTTTCACTGTTTTATCTTAATCGTTTATTTCAATAAAAAATGTAAACCATTCCTTTACTACCACACCCCTATATGTTTTGAAGGCATCTGAAAAAGAATCAGAAATTCAATGAGTAAGAGTGAAGACCTTGTGTTTCCCACATTGAACGATCATAGTTTCTATTTCTCTAGTTTCATACGGCATTACACTGTTACCTTTATTAAAGCTGAGTAGAGAATTGTGTGAATAATTTATAATGCTTGTGACTAGTTGACCCTCCTTCCATTTGCCTTTTGTCATAGATACACTGTTAAAGATTTCTGTAGAACTACAGAACGACAAATACAGAAATACATAAAAAATACAGAAAAATATGCTGTTTATTACTAATTTTTAAATTGGTAGCATTCTGCCTGTTATCTTTGCGTTCCTTATTTTTGTTCTGTAATTCAACAACATTTAACACAAATTTTTAACAGCGTTTTCTCATTTTTAAGTTTTTTTACCAGTTTAGGGGACATGTTTATGAGACTTCCTTCCCATATATTAAAAAATGTTCTGTCTAAAGATATCGTTTCCCAAACAACCTGTATAAATCGACATGCATCACTCGAAATTATTTTCTGGAGTATTGTAACATACGCATGTCAATACCTTCCGATAAAAACTCCCGGACAAGCAATGCAGCAAATGTTGAAATCTTTTAATGAATTTCAAAATAGGAGACTCGCTTTTTGATTGGCAGATAAATTCGTTGGGGAATTGACATTGTCTCGATGGAGGGCCTGAATGGAGTCATGGAATTATGTTTAATACAAAATTTTGGAGCCCTTCGCTTGCTCTCGCCAAGGTCTTCACTCTGTCTCATGACCATTATTTATCGAGGAAATTATAAAGGGAATTCTTTGATCTCATTAATTAAAAATGTTCATCTTCAACCTCTGCAGGGACCTCGCATCAATATGGGTTCTTTGACAAATCTAGTTCGTCGCATGATGTGAAAGATTGGAAGTACGTATTTCCCGTTTTGCATTTTCAAAACATTTTTACCGCGCGCTTACCACGCACCTAATATAGGAAATGAATGTCAATACATGTCACAACTAAGCCGAATGCCGCCCTTCTGTTGCGACCCCAGGTTGTTTCCTCCCTGCCAGCGAAATTTGGCAAAAATATTTTACACACACAATGAAGGTCAGAAAGATTTGATTGAGAAGATTCTCTAGATTTCAACAATGATTCATGATTATTTTGTCTCTCCTTCTCAAATTTTTAAATGATGATCAATGCATTTCAATTTACAACATATATTTACCTTAGATCCTATCGGGCCTATCTACACCGCGGTGAAATCATTTCAACACCACTCGAATATTAGCCTTAATTCGTGAATTCAATTACGCAAAAAACGCAGAAGGACCTTTTTTTTTGTTTTTTTCGGTTTTCCTTCTGGTTCTGTTCTGCGCTTACTCCTGATACGCCGTGATATACCGACTTCCTGGATTCTCGCTCTCGCTAGGTCCCTTCGTTGTCACCAGGCAGCTCGCGTCCGCCAACCAGCAGCGTATGGTTACTCGTGCCCTTTGGTCACCCAGGATGACGAAGCAAACTGGGTACCTCATTTAATAAACTTAAATTTTCGGCGCCCGTGACTACGGTATATCTCAGTCCAACAATGACGGATCTTCCAATTCACTTTTCATCATACAACTTTAATTCCCTCACCATCTCCTCTTTCCGAAAAATCAATTAATTAATACTAATATATCCAATGTATGTCAGAGTCCCCGACTAGCTTTCCATTGATTGGCCAGAATGATTGCTCCCGGAATCACCGGATTTTTTCTCACCAGTCCATACTAGCTATGCTCTCAATGTCGTGTTTCCGTTCCGCGTCCCTTTGTCGGCAAAAAAAATATTTTTTAAAAACTTATGCCAGGAAACCCTTCCGGTACAGTTCCGCTGCACGTAAGCCAAGCTCTTTGCTCAAATTCCATTTCCTTGAACTTTCCCCGAGTGGTGGCGGCTCTATCCAAAAAAAAAGTTGGCTCAAGCCGTTGACCCAAACTACCCCCTTTATAAGATAAGTATTCAATAATTTGTCCAACTTGAACCTACTTATTTGAAGACCACGATATCTATGCTATTAAACGCATTTCCTTTAACGATAACCCCAACAACCTATCCCCTACAATTATACATGAAACAAAGTCTAGTACAAAAAGTATTCAAATAAACAATAACGACAAAATTCATCCAAGGGCTATTTACACCCACTTTCATTTTGCAGGGCTTTAGGAACCTTTCCCCGGTTTTTTTTTCAAACATAGTATATACATTATGTTTACAGACCGGCGTCATGGTAAATCTGCACCAAAACATTATGTTTTCCCTTAACTGATTGTTAAAGCTGAAACCTGGTACTCTCTGTAAAACTAAAAACGCCCATTCCTCATATATCAGTTGGAATTCAGGTAAACCTTGGCTCTTGTATCAAGTATACCAGCGGGCTCATGGATCTGTTTTTTTCTTGCACACCAAAATTTCTTTCCATAAAGAGAAACATGAAATTATTTGAAACAGCCCAGGGACTAATCCAAGACATTACTCGTTCCAATACTCGGAATAATTTCTTTCCCTTCGGGCAAAACAACTTATCTACTTAGCATATTGAAATCGGAAATAAGCCCCTTAATTTTCTTGTAATAGCACGGCCTCCGATTCCTACTATCGCGACAAGCATCCTGATTCTCAACCACAAAAACCCCTTGTTAAAACATCAGGAAGTCGGAGGAGGAGTGAGGGGACTTAAACTTAAAAGCCCCCCCTTGAGGTCCTTGAAAGCTTTCCTTCTTAGTGCCATACTCCCACCTATACTTATGTTTGGTTCTTACCGTATCCTAGTTCACAATCTGAATAAATGGCGCAGCCTACAGCTGAATCAAATGGGAATGTAGTCCTATAATAGCCCTGTGAGACCTAGGAAATGACACATTACTGGAGTTTTTAGTTTCTCCGGTCTTCGGTTGCCTCCTGAAATTTTGTTCCAGGGTACTCTGCTTGGGGGACCCCAAAACTTGCCTTCCTACTAATTGTGTGCCCTAAAATTCCAATTGGGGTGTACCAATTGCACACTGCTCGGTCGAGCAGTTAGTACCACTCTACTTTCAATTTCTGAAGACAAAACCTACCTGAAGTAGTCCTCACATGTTCATCCCATCGTTTGTTGTATGAACTAAAATATCATTATCCCAAAATAAATTTATCAACGTTTCGGAACATCTACTAAAAATACTCATACGCATTAAACTATTGTAAAGGGGGGGACTGTGGTCCCTGGACACAGTCCAAATGGCATGGGTGTTGAATTGCCACAAAACCCGTCTGGTGTTGCAAATGTCAGTTTTTCCTTGGCGGAGGGTAAGCCATGGGGCACCATGCCAGTAAACCTGCGCTTCCAACGTCAGATTCGATTCTACTAAAATAGTTATCAAGAAGCGTAATTTCGAAAAATATGTCCATCTTGCGATTGCCTATGGGTCTGCTTCGTATAAACAGTAACACCTTATTAATCATTTCGATAATCTACGCAGCAATTCTCTTATTGGACCCATCTGGTTTTGGTACCAGTACCACAGGCAGAACTTAATAAGGGCGAATTCGAACAAGGTTCAATAAACACCCAATTTTATCATATTCTGAATCCTCAACCTTTACCGTTTCTCTGGTTGCAAATGGCAAACGGATATGGTTTTGTCTTCAATAGTTTCCTCGGTAGCTAACCTTGAATATCACATTCAATTTACATTTGTTCGGACCAGGCACGTCACTCAATTACATCGAGAAAAATTTGTAAACAAACATTTGACCTCATTACTTTGACACCATTAAACTCTTCATTGATAACAATATTCTGCAGCGGTTTCACTTGATTTGTGTGCAGCTGGTCGGAATTTCAAAACCAACTCTCCTGCTCTCTTCGCATCCGACATTGAAAGTACGGGAAGCCCCCGACAGCAATTGGCGACTTTCCCTTGTAATATAACTCCTTCCAAAAATTTGCTTTTTTTTCATTGGCCACTCTTGGTCTGCCTTTGACTTCTACCACATAACTCGCTTCTCCTACATCGTCTAACACTGTACATGGCCCTTTTCCAGTGCATTAAGATTTTTTTCTGATCCGTAGGGAGCCAGAATCAACAACTGAATCAGCCAGGTTTTAATTTTCGATTCTTTGACCTCTTATTGTAATATTCCTGTCCCTTTCTGAAGATTGTTGCAATTCTGCTTTAGCCAGAGCGAAGGTGCTCTCTAGTCTTTCCCTCAAATCTAGAACATATTGATACGTTGACCTATAATTTCTGGGTTCTCTACATCTGAGGGTCCACATTTCCTTAAGAATAGCCATAGGGACACTCTACAGTCATTCCATAGAGGAGCTCGAATGGGGCAAAAACCTGTACTAGCCTGCGGAGCCTCTCTGTAGGCCCCCGAAAAAGTAAAGGCCCCTACATACCTGTCCCAGTCGTTGGGTCTCTCCTCACACATACGTTTAAGCATTCTTTTTAATGTACCGTTGTATTTCTCGAATAATCCATTACAGATTGGGTGGTATGGCGTTGTTGTGAGCTGTCTCAGCGACAACAACCGACTCACCTCCATTCATTAAGTCTGAGAGTAAATTTGTGAACCTCTGTCAGTTAAAAAGTTTCAGACGGAAACACCAACGTCGCGAAAAATATATCTACCAAGGCTTTCAGCAAACCCTTTCTGTCTCAATAATTGGTAGGGGGACAGCTTCGGGAAATTGGGTTGCGTAATCGACTAACGTCAATATATACCTATTTCCCGTTCCTAGAAACTGGAAAGAATTGGTTCCCACGATATTCAACAGCCACCCTTTTGAAAGGCGTGTCTATCAAAGGCATTACGTCCACATGGAAAACCGTAGTTAACCTTCCCTCTTTGTCGCAAGTTGGCTTCGGACACACATCGCATGGATTAACAATAAACGATAAAATTAGCCGTTACACCAGGCCAATAAAACTGAGATAACACCGTGTCTGACGTCTTAGAAAATACCCTAAGTGAACTGAACATAATAGAATCATGACACAATTTTCATAACTTGTTCTCTGTATGCATTTGGCACTAAAAAAAAACCCCAACACAAAAAAAAGTTGAGCTTTAACCTTCTCGTTTTCATATACTCTACGGTACAAGATTTCTTTCTTCAAGAGAAATTCTGTAGTCCCTTGCTTTCCCTTAAGAGGTCTTTTAATTCCTATTTGACTCAAACAATTTTTCAGAGTCGAATCCTCCTTCTGAGCTTGTTTTAACAACCCTGTTCCATACGGGACTAATACATTTTAATGTATTTTTTACCCTCTTTTGGGGGGCTGGATTGGGCCTAATGGTCAAATTGTGATACTTGTGACCATCAATTGAGTGCGCATTCAATGCCATTGACAGACATAATAGATAATTGTTCAGGTTTTGACTATTTTGAAAATACCCTCATAGCTTCCGAGGCTACGCCCCTTTTATTCCATTCGGTGCTCCTCGGCACCACACATTCTGGTGGAACGCCAGCCATTTCAAAATTACGCCTAAAGGCAAAATCATGGATACGAGTCTGGCTGTGGCCCGTGAGATCTTCCCGATTAAACAGGTGGGCCACTGGCACCAGCTAATACAATTAGGACCCCCATGTACGTTTAACGTAGAACTTTTAAGCACATCATTTACACTACAAAGCGCATATTGTGGAGTTGTTTAGAAACTGCAGAGGACAAGGTCAAGCTATGTGACGACGGATTCATTACATAAAAGTGATTTCCAAATTTTTTCGGTCTCGAGTCCGGTTTCGGGAAATTTAAAAACCGAGTCCCGAGTCCAGACTGTACGAGACTGAGTCCGAGTCCTTGCCTTCCGAGTCAGAGTCCCTACAATCGAGACTCGAGACTGGTTTCGATTCCGAGACCTGTCTTGAGTACTAGAGCACTGGTCATTTGGTTTCAAGGGAATTTCATTAGGTGCCCTGATAGTTTCATTGGGGTAACCTATTAATACACGTTTGTACTTCAACATTTGTCAACAAGAATTATCTCCCGGGCTGTCAATTTGGAGGGAAAACAAAGTAGCATTTAGAACTATTTTTAAAAAGGAACTCAATCAGTGAAAACTTATCAGGAACACGCGGGGTGACCTTTGCGACATGAAGGCCAAGAAACCATTTGACCATTGTTAATTAATTTCACCATCATTTTTTGTGAACAACTGGTCTGTCCTCAATGGCACTATCTCTTTATACTTTTATTTGACAACAATCGAGTTCGTCTTTATCTTACATCTCAATCATTAAAAGTATGACACAAAGCATTAAAAATGTAAATACACAGAATACACAGAATTTTTTCCAAAGTGACATTGGTCTCAAATCTGTAGAAAAGGTCCAGGGGTGGCGCAAGCTTGCAAGGCGCTCAGAAGAATAGTTTGCTGTTGTCATCCGCCACCTTTATTATGGAACAAAAATTGGTCAGATTTCTCCAGAAACGAACTTTTTGTATGTTTCATGTGCACAGCTCGACGTAGCTATTGTTAGAGTGTATGGCGACAATTTTTAAGAAAACTATTTTTTTTTCATTTCTAATTTAAACGGCCTTTTGGAAAGAAATGTTTAAATACAGACTATTATATGCTCCTCAAGGAGTTAAAAAAACGTAGTTTTCCTACAAATAAAATAAGTATGAAACTAATGTCAGCAAATTATCACCTAAACGGAAATTGACCGCAGGAATCTTTATTAAAAGCTGTTGTGGAGAGTCTTCTTATACTGAAGAGGTTACCTGCAAGGATATAAACAAAATATGCCCTTAGTTATATTTTGTGGCTGAGATAATAGAAAAGATGGTAAACAGCATGTATGCAAGTATTGATGTAAACAATGGGACATCAAGAAATCAATTTAATGAAGACATGTCGTCTTCATTTGCTAATTTTAATGAAATTGCACTGTTTTTCAAGAATACAAATAGAGCTCAAAACAAGTGTAACGTCTCAATGTAATACAGCGCAAGCATTGTTAACTTCCTTATTTGCTTCATTGACTTTTTCAAAGTGCCCAACGCTTTGTGAAATAAGTAGCCAAATAGAAATTAACATTATACTAAGTCTTTCAATTCCTAGAAAGCAACATAATGTGTCTCCTAATCGACAAACTCAGCTTAGTAAAGGTACAAACTGATTTCAAAGCCAGCGTTCCAAGGTAGGCGTAGATGCAGCGGGTTAGAAATGAGGGGTTCTGCTGAGGAAAGTTTATCTGGAACGTTTGAAAATTGTATATGAAATTGTGCGATTTGGTGGCTCTTCCATTATGTCCCATTCAGAAAAAGAATCAACCACGTTTCAGTCATAGCCCCAGTAGCGCCGCCAGAATTTGATAATAGGGGCGTCTCAGAAGTTGATATCGTAGTCCCATCCCAGATAGGCCAGAAAGTCGGTGTAAGGGTGCATAGTCGTTTCATTCGTAATGTGATAAATTCTTCAAAAATAATATGATCATCATGCTGACAAAATTGGGGGAAGACCAAATGGAAATAAAAAAGAAGACTTGTCATTACTGTTTCATTAGTTAGCCATATATCACAAGAAAGATGAACTCCCTCCTCCTCAATGGATTGCATAGCTTTATCTTGGATTCATTTCATTTGAGGAGTCTGATCAAGTTCTAGAGTGTCATATTTTGAGACTATTCATAACGGATGATAACCTGATCGTAAAGGATTTACGTATTTATTCATGCAGGTGTTAATGTCAGGGATGCAGGCCTAAATTAACCTTTTTTCTGGATGGCTGCATTACACTCAGGGGCGGCGCCAGGGTATTTCGATGGGGGGAGGGGGGGCAAAGCATGAAATGAGTGATCGCCGTCCTGGGGGAGGGGTCTAAGGGGAGGGGTGTGCCCCTCCCCATTGGGAATTTTTTTTGTTAATTTAAGGTTGCTTAGATGCAAAATGATGATGTCTTTGGTACATATTTTGAACTGATCATATACGGCTGGAAAGTTTTTAATTTAGTAATTTTAATTTTTGTTTTTGGAAATATGCTTTATTAATTTATGATTGCTTAGATGCAAAATGGTGATATCTTTGGTATACACTTTTTGAACTGATCATATATGGAAGAAAGTGTTTATAATGTGTCCCCTCCCCTTTGAGAAATTTTTATCAATTTAAGATTGCTTAGATGCAAAATGGTGATGTCTTTGGTATTTTTTGAGCTGATCATATACGGTATGGCTAAAAAGTGTTAATAATTTATTGAATTTTAAGTTTTGGTTTAGTGAAAGAGGACAGTAGCGTTTGTTGTCTAAGAGAAGGGTATGTAGTCAACAAACCTGAAGTCCACCCCCTTGTGTATGGGTATGATTTCACTAAAAAAAACTACGTCCGTAGAATCGACAGAAGCACGAACTTTTACGAATATTTTTGTTGATTAATATGTGCATTATAAACAAATAAAAGGGTAACTTAAGGCTGGCAGACACCGGTATAGGGCCTCCTGGAAGCTCTGGACTAATTATATGGACCAAATTGATACCTACCCCACCCCTCCTCTTCTCTTCTTCCTTCTCCTTCGATTCCCCTTCTTCTCTTTCAATTTTTCCTTTTTTTTTCTTTTTTCTGTTCTTTTCCTCCTCTCCCCCCCCCCCCCCGTTCTTGCAAATGATAGGAGGCGGTCTCCCCCTGAGCCCTTTTCTTTGCTCTTTTTCTGATTGACTCAAGATTTTTTTATACAGTTAAGATTGTGTTGTGTACGGCTATGCACCTACTATTTAAAAATTCGTTTTCTATGGATTACTCAGTCGAGATAACACCAAAATAAAGCACAATAAGGAATAGGCATAGGTAGCTTTTCGAGACGTGGGGGCTGAACCTTGTTTCGGATCGCCGTCCTGGGGGATGTCCCCCTCCCCTTTTGAAAATTTTTGGGTATTTGAGGGTCCTCAGATGCAATTTGGTGCAACATTTTGGGCAAATTTTAAGCAACTTTTTACATTTTCTACTGAAGAGACAAATAAGGGGTTTTTGGCCTTGGATGTTGGGAGCAGAAGCATATTTCACCCCCCCAGACGCCCTACTTCAGCCCCCAGATTTTTGACTCCGGGGTTTAGCCCCCAACCCCCGCTTCCTACGCTTATGCAATAAGGGAGACATATAATATTACTTCAAAGTTTAATTCATTTTATTAAATGTTTTTTTATATTTTTATTGTCAAAATGTTCGTTAAGTGATTGACTCATGATACCCCCAATATTTATGTTCACGTTCTAAACTTTAAATGGTCACATGCAGGGAATGGAGAGACAGTAAATGTTTCAGATTGCCAAACATTACATAATCCGGACGGGGGGGGGGGGTATACCCATAGACGGAAGGTTCTCTTGGTCGAAGGTTCACTAAAGACCGAAGATTCCCCCGGACGAAAATATATTCCGAGTTACGGGTAGGGTTGAGGTTTTGGTTAGATAGAGATTCATGGATCAGGCGTATCCCCTGATGCACAAATTAGCTGTCTGTATTTTTGGTGTAACTTGCAATGATACGCACCTTTTCTCCAAAGAGAGGGAGAAACTTTTCGCTCTGTGACACCATATGTGCAAGGTCTCACAATAACTTGGCGTATCGGGTATACTTAACTGTATTTTTTTAGCTTTACTCTCGGTTCCTGTGCTCTTTTTCATTTGCGCGTTATGTATAATGGCCTTAGTGTTTGTGTAATACTAAACCTGCATTCATGTAAACAATGGAGCAAACAGAAAACGTTATGCGTGCGTGCTGGGATTGCGAGTTTTAGGTATTTTGTAACGAACAATTTCACTAATATTGTGATAGATGGGTGACATACTGTAACACCTCACCCCACCACCTACAAAATTATGTGTCTTAAAACGTTTTTAGACGATTATAATTTTGGGGTTGAAAAACCATAGGGGGCAAATTCCTGCCCTGCCCCCCCCGGGGCTCCACCCCTGGTTACACTGACTTCTGGTTCACTGGGCTCTTAAAACTCGTTGCGTCAATTTGTAGTCATTTTGTACATGCTTGTATCTTGTAAAGTTAAAAAGTTAGCTTACCTGTCTTAGATACGCTGTTACAAATTTCTGTAGAATTACAAAACAAAATATTACAAAAATGCATAAAGGATACAGAAAAAGTGCTGTTAATTACCAGTTTCCAAAATTAACAGCACTTTTCCTGTATCCT
>JAIZAY010001356.1:0-15926 GCA_029531755.1 Holothuria leucospilota | reverse complement strand
GAACACTTTAAAATGCCATGGAAAATTTTACCCACGTTACTGAACTTTCCAAAATTTGGGGCAATAATCCCTTTATATTGGGGGGGGAGGGAATTTCAATTTTGGGCCCTATCTCCTAGTTTGGGATTTATACCCGCCATAATAAAATTGGCCGGCTTCCAAAAGGAATCTATTTTTCCGAGGAAGGGGAAAATCAAAGCCCTTATAGGCCCAAAAAAAAGGTCTATTAATTTAATTCTAAGGGGGAAAAGATAAAATTTTCGGGTCCAATGTGGTCCTATTAATCTTAGTTTTAAAAATTAAAAAAAATTGGCACTCTATGTTTGCCTATATGGATGTGATTGAGCGGGATTTAAAAAAATTTTTTTGGGGGATTATAAACGGCTAACCCCGAAGATTTATTTTGCCAAAAAAAAGTTTCTATTGATCAACCTTATATCCCAGGAATAAAATTTTTATAAATAAATTGTTCTAGTTAGGAACATGGGTTAGTAAAATTTCAGCCAATTTCATGAGACTTTGCAAACCCAATAAAGTTTAATTTCTCAATAATTATTTAATTACTATTTGTTTTTAAATTAATTAGGACTTAACAATTATCTTCTAAATAACAGAAAAATGCCTGAAAATGTTTTTTTTAAATCAAAGGATATGGGTATCTTATTTAAATTTAATTAGATTTGGGAAATTAAATTTTTTTGTTTTATTTCTTATCAAATTTTCCCTTTTCAACTTTCCTAAAATAAAAAGTAAGGTTTAGAAAAATTCCCCAAAAAATAAATCATTTAATTATAAAAAATGGGTATAAAAAGATTACCCAATAAATAACTAATAAAAAAATTAATTCTTTTTTAAACAGTCTTTTGGTTTGTAACCATATCAAGAATCAATCAAAAAAAATAATAAAACAAACCAAAAAAGTATGCAATATTTTACTATAATATTACTGCTGCATTAATCCAATTAATAAAAACTTTAAATTGAATCTAATTGATTGTAATAGTAATACTGTTGAATAATCAATATAAAAAATTTTATTGATTAGGGAAAAAATGAATTGATCAAAAATATTGGTTAAAGGGATATAAATTTTTTTTAAAATATTGAAAAGGGATTTAATAAAAAGTCAATTGTTGAAAAATAATGAATAAAAAAAACTGAAAATTATGATAATTGAAATTGAATAATTAAAGCAATAAAATAAATTAAATTGAAATAGGGAATAAAATGATAAAAAATGTAATAAGGCTTTAAAATTTAAAATGAAAAATGGCTTGAATAGGAATAAAAGAAATGAATAAGAGATATATAAATAATAATCGGGAATAAAGAAGGGGGTTTTTTTAAAAAATTAAAAAGCTTAAATTTATATGTTTTTTTATTTGAAAGATTTTGAAAAATAAATTATTGTTTTATATTATTTTTGGGTTTTTTTGGGGGGTTCAAAATTTGTTTCCAGGGTTTAAACCCCTTTATTTAAAAAACCTTTTGGGCCCCAAAAGTTAATTACCCCCGCCAAAAAAGGTTTTTTGTTTCAGAAAACTTTAATCTAAAGCCAAAGAAAAAAGTTTTTCAAGTTTAATTTATTGATTGGGAAAAAGTAAAAAGAACCCAAAAATCAAAAAGGTTTAGTTAATGATTTAGAATGTAAAGTTGTTTGGGTTTGGAATTTGTTTGAATTTTATTTTTTTTAAATCATTAACAAAAAATTTTTCCTTTTTTTAGAATAAGTTTTTAATCAAAATTTTTTTAAAAAACGAGGGCCAAACGACTAGAATTAAAAAGAAAATAAAGATATGAAAAAAAAAAATAAAACAATTTTATTATGGGTTTCATGCGGGTATCGGGGCCCAAACAGAGGTGATGGAATGACCCAGAAAGGAGCCCCTTAACTCTCGGACTAAAACAAAAGAAAGAGTGCGCAGGCTTATCTAACACACCAAAGGGGGAAGAAGCTAAACAAAAGCCCCCGTGTGGTGAAAATGGGTACGTTTCGAAGGGAAAAAAATTAGTTATACGACCCCTTCCCCTGGGGGGAAAACAAAGAGGGTACAAAGACGAAGGAAGGGCAAGATGGTCCGAAAGACCCAAAAAAGGAAAAAAAACCCAAGGAAAACCCCCGGAAGGGGGGCTTAAAACCAGTTTGGCTGAGCTTTTTTGAACGGGTTTAAAAAAGAAAAGGGGTTTTTTTATAAGGCCCCAACCAAGACTGTGCCCCCCCAAAAAAAAATCAAGAAGAACTCCCTTTTTTCCAGACATAAATGAAAATTTGAGGAAGTAGATAAAAACTAAGCCAATGTAAAAGGCTGCAAAGTTACCGAAAACCAAAACTGACAACTGAACCTTTTACGTTAAGTTTCACCCTTTCCCAGACCCCCACCGAGCGAAAACATGGTCCCAAACAGAGGATTACGAAACAAAAAACAATTAAAAAGTTTGGGATTAAAGGTCAACAAAAATCGTAACGGAAGGAAAAAAGGATTAATAGTATAACAAAAAAAAAAATATATAATAATTTTTAAATGGAAAGAATGAGGGATAAGGAAATAAATTAAAAAACCCCAAAAAAAAATAAATAAAAAACTGTGGGACTTAAACGGGGGAATACAAGGAAAAGTGGTGGGCCCCTGGACCCCACCAAACTAGACATACCTCAAAAGAATTCCGGACATGATATGAGGAAAAAAAAAGAGCAAATTTGAAAAGGAATATAAGATGTCTGATAAAGTGGGGGGAAAAGATTAAAAAGAAAAAATGAATGAATGAAGGTGTAAAAAATAATAATAATAATAATAATAAAAAAAAAAAAAAACAACAAAAAAAAAAAAAAAATAATGACATGAGTGAAAATGAATAAAGAAGATGAAGAGAATGAATAAATGAATGATGATGATGAAAAAATGATGGGGAAGATTTTTATTATGTAGGCAAAGAAAAATGAAAAAATGAAAAAAAGGTTGAATTTTGTAAAGAAAAAATAAGAAGGGTTGTATGAAATATAAAAATTTATTTTGTTTGGTTTTTTTTGCTAAAAAAATGCTAGAAGAGCATTTTTAATAGGAAAGAAAGAAAAAATGATAATGATATTAGAAAGTAAGTTAATAAACCTTTTTGTTTGCATAATCGTAAATATTTAAATGAAAAATGTGGTTTTGGAATATTATTTTAAGGATTGAAGATATTGAAAATATGAATGATGAAAAAAAAAAAGGATCAGAATTGAAATAATTTTAAAATTTTCCCTCCTTATAATAGAAATTTAAAATTTTTTTCCCCCCTTTTGAAAAATTTAAATTTTAACCTTTTTTTCATTCCCTGCCCAAATTAACAAAGGGTGAATTGAAAAATTGAGGCCCCTTTTTTTTAACTTAATTTACAAAAAAAGCCCCCCCCCAAAATGGAAACAAATCTTTTGGGAAACCCCCTTTCTTTAAAAATTTTTTGGAAAAAAAGGGCAAAAGTTTGAACCGGGCTTCCAAAGAAGCCCCCAATGTTTTTCCCATAACAAATTTTTTCCCCTTAATTACCCCTTTTTGGGAAAACAATATTAAATTCTTTGCAAAAAATAAAAAAATTTAAAGGGTTTTTCCATAAAAAAGTTAAAAGGGGCCTTTTCCTTTATTAACCAACAGCCTCCCCCCCCCCCCTGGTAAAGTTCACCTCTGGCCGATGTTTTTTTTAAAAAAAAGAAAATTTTAAAATTTCTGTTTTGATTTTAAACCCGGGCTTGAACAAAAACAAAACTTTTAAAATTTTAAAAATGTTATGGAAAAAAAAAATTTCCCCCTTTCATTTTGGGGATGCCCCAAACTTTTTCCATTAATTTAGAATAAATGCCCCCCAAAATTTTAAAAAACCCATGGTAAATCAAGGGAATAGCAGGGGGGATTGCTTTTTTGTCCAAAAAACTCGTGTCAAAAATTTGAAGGAGTTCCTTTGAGAAACGCCATATCGAAGGGAGACCGGGAAAAGACCCTTATTTTTCCCCCCCCCAAATTTTTGGACAAAGAGTTTTTTCCCCGGTTAAAAATAAATTTATTAACCGGGATAAGCTGAACTGGAAATCGGTTTTTCAGGAGCGGTTTTAAGCCCTTTCCAAAGAGAAAATGTTACCAAAAGGGAGGTTCCACAAAAAAAGGGAAAAAGTAAACCAAAATTTAAACTTGTTGGAAATTGGGTCAGAGTGACGGGGGTAAGGGTGTTTTACTAAAATGCCAAAAAAAAATTTAAAATTTTCCTGTGGAAATTTCCCCAGTAACAAGGACGGGAAATTATCAAAATTTTTTATTTTCAATTATCTAGATCACTTATAAGTGGTGTATCGATCAGTAATCCAAGTATTTGGCTCCAAGAATAATCAGTCCCCCCAACTCCTTTAAAAAATAAAGTATTCCAAAAACCAACAGGGTTGTTCATGGGAGAAATATTGGGGGGAAAAATGGGGTGGGTGCGAATATAAATTAACGAAATACACAGACAGGAAATCAAAATTAAACGGATGGTAAGCGGGTTTTCCATCTGGGAAATATCCAAAGTTTTATTCATTTTTTTCCCTGCCTTTTCCCTATTGAAAGAAAATGCCGGGGTTCTTTTCCCCCTAGAAAACCATTTGGGTGACAAAAACGAAGATAACCCTTTCCATCATTTCCACTGAAAAACAAACCTCTTTCTTATTTTCTCCGTTGGACCAACCCCAAAGAAATTCCCCAAGCCTGTTCCCTCAATTTTAGTTCATAATTTTCCTTTTTTCGGCCTCAAAAACGAATACTGGCAAAGAGAAGTCTTGCCCCATATCCGAGAATAGTTCCAGTCCATCATCCATCCCGGGGTCCCCCCCCCCACCCAATCCGTTCCAATCCGTCCCCATCGTCCCATCGTCATCGGTTCCATCGTCCATCGTCCCACCATTTTTCATCCCCGTCCCATCGTCCAAATTAATTGGTTTTTGTTGTTTGGTGTATGTTGTTGGTGTTGTTGTTTTTTGTTTTTTGTTATTTATTTATTTAATTAAAATTATTTAATTTAATTTTTCCCACAACCTTGGCCATGGGTTGGCATTTCTGTTTTTTGGTCCCCCTTCAGAACCTCCGGGGTCCCGACCCGAACCCCTTGGGATGTCGAGCAACACGTTCCCTTAGTATGGGTTGGGCCCGCCGTGGGGGGGGGACGAGATCCCCTTGCCCTCTATGAGTTTTTTCCTCAAAATATCATAGCCCCCTTCCTTGGAAAATTTCGTTTTGGAGGGGTAGTCCCCGTCCCCCCTAGAATTTGGTGCTGAAAAACCGCTTTTCCGATGTGGGGCCCCCAACCACTACCTGTATTTGTGGCCCCCCTCCGCTTTAACCGGTCCCCCCCCACCAAAGTCTTTTTGCATTTTCCCAACTTTCAGGTCCTTGGGTTATTTTGTCTTTTGGGGGGGGGGGGGACAAACTTCTCTAACTTCCCCCCCCTTATCCCTGGACCCCATTCCCTTTACTCCCCACTGGGACCGACCACCATCTATTTATCATGAACCTGGTTTTTTCTCCTTGTTTTTGTTCTATCACTATTTATAAGTCAGGTCTCCTTTGCCCCCCCCCCCCCCCCCCGTTTACGAATCCTGTCCGGTACCCTGAACCTTGAACAGTCACCCCCCAGAGGACTTTGTTGACTTTTGTTTTCTGTTTCCTGTAAGAGTAAAGAGACAAAGAGAAACTTTGCCCCATCCCCTGTGTTTGTTGTGGGTAAGCCCAATGTTTGTCGGGTTTTCTGCGTGTGGTGGATTCCTGGTAGTTGCCTGACAGACCCTTTTCCCCAGACCGTCCAAGGGCCCAATGTTCCCCACACCGGCTGTCACCATGCCCCTTCTTTGGGTTTTGGTTCCGGTCAAACCGTTTCTAGCCAAGCCTGCTACGAGGGTGGGCCTTAGTGGTTTCATCTACTTTTCCTGCATATTTCCCGTCACTTAACTGGTTCGTGGGACAGTTTGGGTAGTAATCTTTTGCCTTTGGTGAATGTTTTTTTTTGGGGGGGTGGGGGGCAAACAAGGGGGGGTGCTTGGTGTTTTTTTGGGCAAGCCTTGATAAGGTGGCCCCTTTCGTTCCCTTCTTATTGTGTATTAAGACCTGTGCAGGAAAATACAAAGAACTCGGACTGCCATTTCTGTGGGGGTTGGGTACCTGCCCCGCCACCCCTTACCCTGTGGGGGTACGTGTCCATTGTGGGGTTGGTGTTTTTCCTCTTTTCCATTTTAACTGTTGGTACTTTTTTTCCAGTTGACCATCCTTGCCCCCCTTCCATTCGTCTCCTTGTAGCCACTGTCTTTTTAGTTAGTTGTGCCCCCCTTGCCCCAAATGCCCCAAGCGGGCCCCTTTCGTAGTAATGGGCCCTCACATTTTCTTTCCTTCCGATGTAAACACCATCCGGACCCCACTGTTTTTTTCACCACCTTTATCCGTTGGGCCCTTCCCCACCCTGGTTTTTCAAGCCTAATTTCCTTACCCCCTTGGTGTTCCCGTTTGTTTGGGAGATAAAAGGAGCCCCCCCCCTGCCGGGCAACATCTGTGGCCTGTTTTGGGTGGGGGAAAGCCCCCTCCCCGTTAGATTGTTTTAAGGAAGGCCTTTCCCTTGTCCTGCGGTCAAGTTTTTTCCATCACCTCCCTGTTTTCCTGGTCCCCCACCTCAGGGGGAGTTATTCCCCGCCTGTGGGTAAAGCGGAAAATGACTGGACATGACCCATATGTTGGGGCTTCATTTTTTTTTTTTTTCGCCTTCTTCATCCATTCCTTTTATTTGCTTTTTTTTTAATTTCTTTAGTGGGCGTTTTTTTGGCCCATCGAAATTTTAATATACCCCCACAGACTGAAAATATTTTAGCTTACAAAGCAACTTATTCCCATGAAACAAAAAGGAGAAAACTTTTTCTGTTAAACCTGGATTACATGAAATTCAGAATACAACTGGGTCCCCCCAAACAAACCTCTCACAAACCGAAGTAAAGGCCAATCTTTTTTACATCTAAATTTCATTTAACCCCTAAACCCCCTTTTTATTTTTGGTGTGTCCTTCTTTACAAAATATATCTTCCTCAGTTTCATGGCCAGGAGCAAACCTTAAAACTTGTATAAAAAACTATTTTGTACATTTGGCCTGTTTTATTGATTTAAAGTTTTACATTGAGAAACAAATACCAACCCTTTAAATTTCCAGGGGGGCGGAACTGTGAGGCAGTCCCCCCAGGGCAAACCGGGTCACTTGCCACGAGGGCCCCCCCCACAAAGAATGGGGGGCCCCCCACAACTTGGTCCCATTCGGAAAATGAAAAAATCTGGTTTACTGTAAAACTGTTTTAATTAAACACTTAGAACCACTTTTTTTTGAAAAGTCCCAAGCTTTGTTTTTTTTGAATTGTTGAAAAGACCCCCACCCCTTGGTTTTAATTGGAAGTTGGGTAACCTATGTGGGACAAGGTTGTGGGGCTCAATTTTTATAAGGTAATGTCGGGTGAGGGAAAAGTTTTGAATTCAGGTGGGAAGGCGAAGGGCCCCCATAACCCATTTTCCCCGACGGGCCCCCCCAGTTTTTTTCCATTTGTCCAGTCCCCCCAAGAAACCGTCCCTGCCCCCTTTTACCATGCCAAAAATCAAAAAGATATATTGGATGGCAAAGACTATACTGGTACCCAAAGAAAATATCTTCTTTAGAAAACATTAACTGCTTACCGAGAAACCTTCCTTCAACGTCGAGAATAAAAACGGGTCCCGCCTCCGTACTGCACATTGCCCCCCCCCGTTTCTTTTTACATTTTTTATTGATATGTTTTTGAACCCAATGCTTTGGGAGGGAAAGAAAAAAACTTTTTTTTGTCCCCCTCTGGGGAACAATTTTTCTTGATCCTTCCTCTTGAAAAGGCAAGTTTGGAATTGTCCCCCCCTACACCACAAAACATTACTAAAGGTAAATGGTTAAGCCTACTACGGTGGGTGTTCCAGGGTTGTTCCCTACTTAAACCTGGTTTAGGAGCCAACTTTTTACATGTGATAGGATACAAATCGTAAGTTATTCGTAAATGTTTTACATTCAAACTTACCTACCTACTAGTTGTGGGGGTGGTCCCCTCAGGGCCGGTCAAATTTCTTTTGGACCCTCTTTTCCTTGGTTTACATTTATTTACATCAACGATCTAGGTCAAGGGGGCTAACGTTTGGAAAAATTGCAACTTTTGTGTTTTTGTAGCGTTTTTGATGATACTAATATTTTTTTTGTTGCTCTTCATGAAGATTCCTAAGGCACCTTTTTAAATGCAATTTGTTTGTTTTTAGCAAATGAAATTATTTCAAGGTTTGCCACCTGGGGTCCGGTGGCAAAGTAAGTTTAATTACTTAAGTGTTTTAAAACAAAAAAACTTCCAAATCGATTTCCTTTTTAGTAAACTCCTAACAGGTTTGGCCAGTTCCCCCACCCATTAGTAGCATTGGGGGGGGGGGGGGGGGACTTTCTGTGGTACTGGAGAGGTGTTTCCCCCTTTTGTAAAATCGGTAAAAGTTTCTCGAGCCCCGTTTCTTAATAGACAGGCACCTTAAACGTGGCATGGAAATCACATCCCCCACCGTTACTCCCGAAATCCAGATCATTGGGGCCCCCACATAATGGACAAAATACCTTATAATTGGGGCCCCCCCAGATATGGGAATTTTCCAATAATCTGGCGCCATAATCCTTGGGGGCTTTTGCAAGATATTGGGTATTTTAAATATCCTGGGCCAGAAATAAAAAAAATTGGGCCAGATATAACCCCAGAATCTACGCCCAGAACCAGAAAACTAATCTAAAAGCCAATATATGGCCCAGAAATAAAAAAGTTGTCTATCTGGACATCCAAGTCTTTTTTAATATGGAACAGAATAAGAATTTTACTCCTGACCAGATGTTGGTTCCCTTATATGAAGTATAAAATATGTTTTTCCCATTATGTTGGCCCATAGTTTCTTGCCCACCAGATATGGGAAATTTTTTAAATATCCCAGATCAGGATAAAAAAGTTTTAGGCCCAGAAATACATAACCACAGAGCCTTAAAAACCCAGAACCAGATCTAAACCCCATAAAATTATAGCCCCAGAATTAAAAAGTTTCCTATCTGGGATTTCAAGCCCCTTTATATGGCCCCCAAAAAAGAATTAAAAAATTTTATCCGGACTATATCTGCTCTAGTTATGAATTCATAGTTTTTGTTAGGTCACAATTTCAGTCCCACCCTCCTTCATGGGAGAACCTTTGAACAAAACCCCGCAAATCAATGTTTTTTTAAGTGCTCCTATGAATTCGAGGTTTAATTGGTACATATATTGGGGTTTTTTTTGAAAATTGAACTTAAGTAACATTAACTTTCCAACTTAAATTTCATAACAGGTTGGAAACAGAAAAATGGCCCTTAAAATGTCTCCCCTTTTTTATGTAATCACCAGTGATATGGGTGTCATCTTCATTTTAAACTTGTATTACGTACATTTGGAAAACCCCCTCTAAATTTTTTATTGTTTTTTTTTACTGCCCCGTTAGTGCCGAATATTTTAAAACTTTCCCAACCTTTCCTCTAATCATAAAAATGTAAGGGTTTTAGATAACAGGACCTCCCGCCCCCAAATATGGCCAAATCCATTTTGGGCCCTAAGTTTCACTTTAATACACTGCCCGGTATTTAACAAAAGAGTGTAGCCCACTAAATAACTGCCAAGTCTGGGAATGGGTGAATTTTGCTGGGTTATCCAAAAACATGGTCCCCTTTTGTAGTTTGTTAACAAGCCCAATAATGCCCCAAGAAAAGATCAAATCAAAAATAAAATAATACAAAAACAAAACCTAAACAAAATGCTCCATTTTGCCAAGAAATATCTTAAACATATCAAGTTATATCTGGCTTTGCATTAAATGGCCCCCCAATTAAATAAAAAACTTTTTATTTGCATATCCCTGGAATTGCATTGTAAATCAGGTTATATCTGGCCCTTGGATATGCCCCAATATAGAAAAAACTTTATTTGTTGCATATTTGGAAATTTGCATTGGATCCAATCATAGTCCTGGGCTTGGACATGGCCATATAAAACCTGTATTGTACATATCCCTGGGGACTGGCATTTCAATCAAAAAGTCATATCTGGCTTGAAAAATAATGGCCCATTAAAACAAAACTGTAAAATTGTGCCCCATAATCGTGGAATTGCCCAATAGATATGGTAAAAGCAATCAAGAGTTTATATCCTGGATTGAGGATTATGGCCCAATATAAAAACCTTTGATGTAAAAAATGTAATCCAAGGGCATCTAAATCTGGCCTGTATATCAGGCTTGGATATGGCCCCATATTACAAGAAACTGGATTTTAGCCAGATATATTCCAGATATCAATCCCATATCCTGGTATTGGAGTAAGGGGGCAGTGCCCTTTGTGTTTTCTAAAACCCATCTCAAAGATGCGGTTAGAATTATAGCTCGCTTGCCCGTCCCAATTATCCTTCCCCGTAAGATCCTTGTTCCACACCTGATAATAGTCCACATGCAATTTTCCATCCCCCACCCTTATCCTATTTGTGCTCTTCTCGTCCTGGGTGGTTGCTTAATTTGTGTTCCAGGGATTTAATCCCCTCCTTTAGTACCTTCAGAAGAGGAAGCTCTTCCGCCCTCATAGTGTAATTATCCACCCTGTCCCTCAAACAACCCGTGGCCTTGTTTTGGGGGGGGGGGGAAACACGCCAAAACATTTCCTCTAACGTTTTTTCGGTAATTTCCCCCCATCGTTTATCAATTTGGGTAATTTTTTTTTTAATGGTACTCCCTGTGTAACAACACTCTTCCTTAATAGTCCCGTTTCCAGTATCCCATGTTTCACTTTTCCGACAGTGAGAAACACACAACACCCCTTTCATGTAGCATGAATTCTCCCTTCTTTTCCAAACTCACCCCTCCCCCCCAATTTTAGGCTTAATATCTTTTCCCATCAAAAACAATTAGTTTTCAACTGGACCCCCATTGTTTTTTTTTGGGAAACTCCCCTCCCTAACTTGACAGTTCAACGTTTGTCCCACTCTTTTGAAACTTATTCAAAAAAGGTCCTCCTCAAAAACTTTTTTCTAATGAAGTAAACTGTAGCTGACCTTTTTTTTACTTGTTCCGCCATCTAGTTTTGTTGTTTTTGGTTTTTTTTTTTTGTATTAATTCCCTCTTTCGTTTTCCTTTTTGTAAAAACATTGGTCCCACCCTCTTTCCTTGTTGTAAAGTTTTTTGTTAACGGAAGGGGGGGGGGCCCGCCTTGTTCCACACGCCTCCATGGAAGCGTTTTTCTGAGTTTTTCCTCCCGAGTCCTTTTTTTCAGCTTTAATCCTCCAGCCTTAGGTAATTATTTTGGATATTGTTATAAAAATCCGAGTGAAAAACAACTTCCAAATAAATGGTCGTCGCCATTGAAAAATAAGGTTTCTTTATTCAGATTGGGGGTTCCTTACATCAAACTAAACGATATAAAAGGTTAAGTCGGATGTTTTCCCTCTAGAGAATGGGGGCATAATCAATCCCATAATCAAAAAATTTTTTGGTGATTACTGAAAGGGCCAATAAGGAAGTTTTTTCCCCTTTTACGGTACTATTAATGTGTTTTATTTATTTTTTTCTGCCAAATCCCATTCCGTCCCCTTAAAAAGTTCCCCTGACTTTTACCCAGGCCACTAATGGCTTTAAACTTAAACGAAATGTAGGCTTTTAAAAAAAAAAAATTTACCTCCACCCAAAGAGCGAACATTTATTTCCCCGCTATAAATCCCTAATAAGTCGAATAAATGTTTCCATCACCCAAGGGTCAGCCCAAAAAAAAAAATTAAAAATGGAAAGCACTGTTTTACAAAATCAATAACTTTAACTGGTAAAAAAAGAAAATATTATTTTTTTTCTAATGCCCAATTTTGTTTGCTGGTCGAGAAGCAAAGATTCCATGAATTTAACAATATACTTTATCTTCATAGAATTATTGGAACCAATTTATTTTCTTTATTTCTTATAAAAATTAATGAGTCTCCCCATAGTGGGGGCAAACCCCTTTTGGTAACTTCAAGAGAATGAAACTCTTTACACATCTGTTTTGGACATTGCCCCCTATTGTTTAAAAAGTTTTCGGGAGAGGTCATTTGGGTACCTATTTTTTTTTTTAAGGATATCGATGAGGCTTTTAAGTGTGTTACACTTTGGTAACTTTTTGGAGAAAATGGGAACCAAACGTACCAGATTAACTTTTTTTTTTATTTTTTTTATTCAAAGAATTTCAATAATATTGTTGTGACCCTCAAAAAGAACCTAATACCTGATGATGAACAACAATTTTTTTTTGTTTATAAGAATCAAATTCATTGTATAGGTTGAACTTGCATTTTGGAAGAAGCAAAAATAATTTTGCGTATGCCTTTAAAAACACAAGTCTAAGCTCGTTCTTTTTACTTTCCTATCAATTGAACTTCTGTAATTGGTATTTTTTTTATAAAATGTTTCAAATGTATATTTTGTCCATTTTTTTTGTAATTATGAATGCAACCAAGGATAAAGAATCCTTGTTTTTTTTTGGTTTGTAGACTCCATGAATTTTCTAAGATATATAAGTTTTTCCATCGACAAGCTTGCTACAAAATTAATGGGCCCTATTATATTACACCCCCTCTTTTTTTCAATTGTGTATGAATCGAAAAACCAGACGGCAAAACGAAATCCCTGAAAAAAAAGGTTGGTAAATATGAAACGTTTAACAAAGAGATGCAAAAGAAAATAATTTTTAATTTTGAATCTAATTTATAGAATTTGATTGATTGATAAAGATTTCGATTGGAGGATTGAATGGAATGATTCATTTCATTTCATTTATTCATTTATTCATTTATTCATTCATTCATTCATTTATTTATTCATTTATTTATTCATTCATTTATTCATTAATTCATTTATTCATTTCTTCATTTCTTCATTTCTTTATTTTCTCATTTCTTCATTTCTTCATTTACTCATTTATCATTTATTCATTTTTTTAATTCCATGTATTCCATTTTTTATTTTCCAATTAAAATTTCAGTTGTTTCAGTTTTATTCATTTATTCTTTTTTTCATTTATTTCATTTTATTCCCATTTGAATGTCCCCAATTTTTTCATTTATTCCATTTATGTTCATTCCATTCATTTTATATGCCCATTTTTTATTCATTTTGGTTCATTCCATTTTTAATTCCATTTTAATGCAAAATTTTATCCATTTATGCATTTATGCCATTTTTTATTTTCAATTTTAATTCCCATTTATTCACTTTATTTCATTTATTCCCCATTTTTTCATTTAATCCATTTCCTTCCATTTATTTCCCATTTATTCAATTTATTCATTTTAAATTTCATTTAATTCCCTATTTTATTTCCATTTATTCCTTGTATTCCATTTATGTCCCATTTTAGTCAATTTAATTCCATTTATTCCATTTATTTATTCATTTTAATTCCATTTATTCATTTATTCCCATTTTATTCATTTATTCATTTATTCCCCCCAAATTAATTCCAATTTATTCATTTATTCATGTATTCATTTATTTCATTTTTATTCATTAATTCAATTCATTCATTCCATTCATTTTCCATTCCTTTCATTCATTCATTTATTCATTTAATTCCCCTTTTAATTCCATTTATTTCATTTTTATTCATTTTATTCCAATTTATTCATTTTATTCATTTTGTATTCAATTTAATTCCAGTTAATTTCATTTGAATTCATTTTTATTCGAATTTATTCTATTCATTTAATTCATTTTATTCATTTCTTTCCCATTTTTATTTCATTTTTATTCATTTATCATTTTTATTCCATTTATTCATTTATTCATTTATTAATTTATTCATTTATTCATTTTTTAATTCATTTTATTCATTTATTCATTTATTCAATTTTATTCATTTATTCCATTTACATTGCATTTATTCATTTATTCATTTAATTTCATTTATTTCCATTTTGAATTGCATTTTAATTTAATTTATTTTGTCCATTTATTTAAATTTATTCCCATTTTTTAATTCATTTATTCCATTTTATTTTTATCTATTGATTCCCTGTAAAAACACGTTTTTGCATTGTATTTTTTTTTGTGATTTATGCATATTAGTTATTAGGTAATAAGTGGTATATATGCTATTCTGTGTGTTCAAATTCATACAAACCAGCCCCCCTTTTAAGCATGATGGGTATTACGGGGGTAAAAATTAAGAAAGTTCAAAAATTCCATAAAAGAACACGGGGAAGTATAAAAAAAAAAGTATTTATTTTATTTTTTTTTTTTTTTTTTATTTATTTTTTATTTTTTATTTATTACTTTATTTTCCCATTTCATTTATTTCCATTCATTTCATTTTTTTCCTTTTATTTTAATGTATTTTAATTTATTTATTTATTTTTTTTTATTATTTATTTACTTACTTATTTACTTTTTTTCATCTCGTTTTATTTTCAGAAGGTCATGTAAAACGGCCACAATTTTAATGTAAGTGAAAGCGTATCCAACATAAAAAAAATCCAAACTTATAAAAAAATACAATAACCTCATGTTTTCCAATTTGGAATCTTTTTTCAATAAATAATTCCTATTTCGTAAAGTCCCGGGTCTTGAATTTTTGGAAAACTAAATAAACCATATCCCAGGCAATTTTTTCGAACTCGGTTTTATTTTAGAAGAAATTAACGATGGGTTAAAGTGCATCGAATAACTTAATCTGTTAAAATCAGCAATATCCAAATGAGTGAAAGAGTTTTTTCCAGTGAAAAGTATTTTGTTGAAACAATTCCTTTTAAACTGAATTAAAAAAATTACTTTGCAAAGACCTCCTTTTGAATCACATCTGGCTTGGAAAGGAATACAAGGTTCTACTTTCCATAACAAATTTCATTTTAATAGAAAAAATTCATTCCGCTGAAGGTAAGCCACGTCCCCCCATTTTTTTTAACTTGCAACTATGATAACATAAATATTTTTCAAGGCAAAAAATAAAAAAAAAATCCAATAGCATGTTTGAGTTGTCCCAAATTATAACCAAAAAAAGAAATTCTCTTTTTTTCGGTTTAAATTAGACTGTCCCCCCCCCTTCCCCAAAAAACACTTGCTCACAGTCCAACAGAAAAAACTAGAAAGTAACGTAAAGCCAATTTCCCAGAAAAAGATGCCCTATAGTTTCTGTTTTCAATTTTAATAAAACCGTACAAAGGAGAAGAAATATTACTATTCCATTAGAGAACCACGCAAGTCTATTAGTTTTAACCCAATACCCCTGTGCAAGGAAAATCTAAAAATTGAAATAACTGAACCCTTCTTGTGTGGTTTTCTAAAAAAGGGCTATAAACCGGGATTCGGTTTTAAATACCACTCCATTTTTTCGCCCTCCGAAAAAAAAAAAAAACGTAGCATTCCCACCATTTTTGCCACAAGGGCACGCGGCTGGTAAACAGGGGGGGAAAAAAAAAACAAAAAAAAAAAAAAAAAATTGTTTTATTTAAAAAAATTTTTTTGGGGGGGGGGGGGGGGGGGGTGGGGGGGGGTGGGTGGGGGGGTGTTTGAATTAATAGCGGGGGATACATGCAAAATTTCAAAACAACTATTTGGTTTTTTTAGATAAGCTATCAATAATAATGATTCATTTGGCCCCTCGTGCCGTTATAATCCACCTGCCAAAAAAAATTTTTTTTTTCCAACCGGAAAATGGTTGATTGCAGAAATAATACCAGAAAAAGTGCAAAAGTAAACAGAAATTGGGATTGGAGCCTTCAAATTTATCCATAAAGTTGGGCATTAAAATTAACAGTAGTACCAACCATCCCAATCGTTAAAAAAGGTCCCCCCTTACACGTAAAATAACACCCGCTTGATGAAACC
>JAIZAY010001760.1:0-13305 GCA_029531755.1 Holothuria leucospilota | reverse complement strand
GGGTTGATTCGGTGCAAAGTGTCCCATTTTGTATTCATGGTTTTGTATGGGGTTTAGTTGCAGTATGCATGATATGATATGTATGGCTTTATGATAGCGTTGCACAGGAATTTAGTAAGTGACCGTTCAGAAGAAGCAAGCACCGGTCAGCGAGCCATAGTCTGACGGTGAGCACAGTATAAGTGAACCAGATGTAGACCTGCTTTTAGCCACAGTAAATGTATTCATGCAGTTTCAGTATGTTCATGCAGTTTAAGGCAGTTCACGGTGTTATTGTTTTAATTGACTTATGTTAAGTCCCAGATGATTTCTTTACCTAAAAGTGTTGTATGTTGCATTGAGTATGGAATACACATGTGTTTCGGCAGCCATATTGTTACAATCTAAAACCGAGTGCTCGTGTACTTTTCCCAATTATTTCCTCTAAAAGCCTATTTCCTCTAAATGAGAGTCTCGGGGACATGACGGGCGCCAGACGAATTCAGAATTAGGGCCAAAGCTAAGTTATCTAGACGAGGGAAAACCACCGATCGACGGAGACCGGGGTAACATCCAAGACTAGATTGAAGATAGCACATATCCAGCACAAAATGTTAAACACAACGTCCATTGGATTGCACTTGTGAACCTGTAGTAAGCATTCAGTGATCAGATGTTTGGAGAATTTACCTTCAGGTCTCAGCATGGTTTAATGTTACTTGTATCCAAAAATGTGTACCAGACAGGGTCAAAATAAGATATGGACTTCCAGCCATTCCCGGGTCCTAGTACTCAAGCTTTCGTTTCAGACCTAGGGCAATTTTCAGGAGCCTACAAACTGATTAACTTGTCGTAGTGACAAATCATGTATTGCAATATCATATCATTGAAACATTCAGCATTCACCATGCACGTGCTCCTCTTGCATAGCTCCATCTTGGTACCTCAAATACTACTTGGGGCAACTCGGTCTTAGTCTGAAGAAATCAAGCCCATGGGTTATTTTTTAAAAAAAAGTACCCCTAGTCCATGAGATTTTGGTAAAAACCAAGTAAAGTTATGGGATTTCTCTAGGGAAATCTCAGCAAAGAACAAATTTTGTGAACTGTCCTGGGCTCAAACTAATGTGGGGCTCCCTCCGACCTTAATTCTTCCCAAGACTACAGTGGCGCAAGTCACGAAAGGATGGCAAAGGTTATAGTTACTTTTACCCCCCCCCCCCTCCTTCCCCACTCGAAATGAACTCCATAGATTTCCCTCTTACGTACATGTCACCCTACAAAATGAAAATTAGCACAGATGATCTCCACAAAGTCCACATACTACCCCCAAAATACAATAATGTTATTTTGTGGGGCCCTGAGCACGTGCCATGCTGGCCCATGCTTAAATCCAGCCCTGATCGGGGGACGGGGTGGGGGCGTTCTGGTAAACATTGCTAGCCATCTTTTATATCCCAGGCATGGATCCAGGTGGAGCTCAGGGGAATTTAGCCCCTTCTCTTCATAGCCATTAATCTTAAAGTAGTCAATTTTTGGTGTTGGAACTGTCAGTAGCAAATAATTCAATTCCATATACAGTAACATAGATCTCTGGAAAGCTAGAAAAGCTGCTTTTTCTCTTTTTGCACTGTGAGGGCGGTGAAGCATTGCTATGCTCTTCTATTATTTGGTCAGCCCCCTTTTTGGAAATTGTCGATCCATGTCTTATCTGTCTATGTTCATAAGAGGAAATTCAGTGGTCTTTGTTTTGCTACGTTTACTTGGTTGGATCTATGGCCATCTTTAATACTTAGGGGAAGGAATAAAGGTTATAATAAGACTATTTCATTATGGTTCTTGTCCTCCCGCATTCAAAACAAGTTCAATTAACACAGGGACTCAGGTACTTGGACTGGGGCCTTAGGACTCAGACTCAAACATCAGGACTTGGACTCGGATATGAGGGACTCTATTCCAGCCCTGCTTAGAATAGAGAAATTTTTATACTGAAATCTTTCTAGGAAATAAAGCAACTAACTTTTCTAATTGGTTTATCCTGTAAAAAATTCTTGTTGCCAGTTGCAGGCATGATTTCATTTTGGAAAAGAATGGTTGTACTTGTCATATCTAGTTTCGGTTCTGTGTGCATGTGTTTTGGATGTTACATCCTGTTAACTTTCTGCTTTCTTGGCTCCACATAATTCTCTATACAACTGCTTTCAAACAATTTATTATTTTGAAAGATCGGCAAGAAATTTGATCAAAAATACTCATTTTCTTTGGGATAAAGTCAACCTGATTAGAATTTCATATTTACATACTATTGTTTGGCTTCTGAAAGTGCAAATTTAGTATGGAAATGATAAATCAGCACATTTATACTCGAACACTTACCAGGAAACTCATGTAGTTTATAGCTACTCACAGTAGCAAAATAAAGAAAAAAAACGTGCAGCCCAACTCACATCACTTTCAGAGAGAGTTATTTATTGAAAAGGTAAATTTATAGGCTGTTTCAGACGTTTCATTGTTAACATACTGAGGATGTTGATCATCAGTTTTATAAAAGTAACATTAACTTGGGAGTTGCAGGATTTTTTCTTTTTAATATATTTCACATGCTGAAATAAAATTATTATGACTGGAATAGAGCATAACAGTCCTGTGATTCGACTTTTGCTGCCTGTGCAATCCCCAATACCTAGCCATGTAAGCTAAGATAATAATCAAACTGAGTCTTTGGTCATAAAATGTGCTAAGGAGGTTTGTCTAGGTTCATTCAAGTATTTACTCATTCCATCATGAATACGGTACCATACCTAATCAGAATTGTTTGACAGTCCAGTTTTCCAAATTGTTGATATTTTCCAACAAAGGTGACTTTGTTTCGGACAATACATTTGTTTCGGATGTTACAACTGTTAACGGAAATATTGACTTGGCTCTAGAAAGCCAAAGACCTGAAAAAAGTGAACACTTTTCCCCAGTTTTATTTCAAGTTAATTATCTTCAAATTGATTATGAAAATTGTGAGGATTGCTTCTCTGTTTGTTTCTGTGGGGACAAAATATTTTGTTCGGACGTTACAAAACAGTTAACGGAAAATAAGCTTCCAATTTAAAACTCCTACCTGAACTTGATAATGCTATGATGATTGATTTTTCGAGATAATTTGTATTGTGTGAACTCCAAACTGTGGTCCAAATTATAATTTCACTTGATAACAAGGATGAATGTATTTTTCTCCTCTTGTGAAAGTTAGGCATAACTGTTAACGGAAAATGTAATTACTGAAACATTTTCAAATCCATGTAACTTATGAATCCTCTTTTTTTTGGGCAGACCAAACAAATATGGTACCCTTTTCAGGTTAACAAAAGTCTGTTAACATTTGGCCATTTAGGCACAGACTGCATATAGAAGCAACAACTGAATAAATTTCCTTAAGCTATGGGAGGTAAAACTAGGTCCCTACTATGCAAAAGTAAAAATAGATTTCCCCAAATGTTTGCAGTCTTTCAGCTGGGAACTGTGAAAGTGTATTAAGCCTATTGGTATATGTTAAAAGAACAAAAACAGAGCTGTATTCTACTGGGGTACCTTTCATTTTGCCATTTTTATGAAACACACTTTAAGTTCACATTGTAGTTTTGCCATATGGCATTTGTCTTCCATTCCAACTGCTTGAAATATGACATAAACTCTGTCAAGTCATTTTTGTTAAATTGGTATTCAGACCACGACTAAGTGCTGGCTTGTCTGACGTTTAAGGTGGGCAACGTGTAAAGGATGACTGTTAGGTGTACCATTCTGTTTGAAAAAAAAAGGCACTGCATGTCTATTCAAGGATGATAGACTGTTTCAGTAATATATTATATATGATTATGTCAGAAAATATATGCAATTTATTCTTGGGCAGATCATTAACAGCAGGATGTGTGTACATACAGTATGCCGAGAGGGAGTGGGTCTGCCCAGAGAACTGGCAGTTTAAGGAGTATATTATTTGCTACTTCCTGTTTCTTAGTGCCATACAATATAACCAGGACAATGTAAGTTTTAGCATCCCCATCAGCCAATTTTTTCTGATCTGAGAAAAGTAGTAGGCCAGACTTTTGAACCCTCCTAGTATGAAGTTTCCTGTGCATCCATATTTTGATGCTAATTAAGCCATAGATTCTGTAATAATGAAAAGTGTATACATGTAACTCTGAGCCTGTTTTCAAAGAATTCTTGAAACTACAAAGAAAATTCCTGGTTAATGCACCTTTACAAAACCCACAAAGCATCACTTAAAGTGACTTCTTGGAGCTGGATAAGTGATGTAAGAATCCTAGTTCTCTGTCATCAATCAGCTAGCATACAAGCAAGTCTATACAAGTCTATACTTCTGTACTTTTGTGCTAGGGGCTACAGTATTATAATTGTAGAGCAACAACTACTGTAAACCACCACAACACAAACTGCCTTGTTATTAAATTCACTGTGTATGCCTTTTGGGATTAGACTATGGTGAAAAGGAAATGTGAACACAGACAACTCCCTTTCAATGACTCTCCTTTCCACCCCAAAGACAATATTTGCACCTAAACATTCATTCCGTACAATTCCCACCACAGACATTTTCCTTCGCGACAATTTCCATACAAGACAGTTACCATTTAAACAAACTTCCCCCTCCAAAAAATTTGGAATTGTCCTGGATGAAAATTGTCCAGGGTGGAAATTGTGTGGGTGGGAATTGTCCCTGGAGAGATTTCCAGGGGGTAACTGTCGGTGGGAATTGTCCCAGAACCAAGAAAAATATTAGATCCTGATCTTAAAGGAAAAGTGCAGTTCCCCTGATTTGAATTTGTGTGCCTCATCATCCTAATTCAAGAATGACTCCTTGTTACTTATTTGTTGAATTCATGCAGAAAAACTCTTTGGTTTACTTTCAATATTCAATGTTTTTATACAGAAACACAATGAAACATACTTGTGAGCAAAATAAGAGAAGATCTTTGAAAATAAACTTGAGGCCATTATCATTTCCCTTTAAGGAAAGATCATATCTGAATTTATGAAGAGAATCTACTGAAGACAAACCCATGTTGAAAGAAGTCCTTTGGTTTAAAGTCCTGGACCACTGCTAACAGCTGAGAACACACAGGTATTTAAGGCTTCAATGGAGAATCTTTAGAGCACCATTCACCAGGTCACAGGATAGCAACATCTAGCCAACTGTTACTTTCTTTCTCAATCTGTTGCATTGCCTACAAGCAGTTAAAGGAAAAAAGGATACAAGTTATTAAAACCAATAAAAAAAAAAATTTACTCCTGGCAGATAAAATGCAAACTTCAGTCATACTACCTCTGAAATCATACTGTATGCCTTTATCTGAATGTGCATCGCATTCAGCATTTTGGACTTTAAGTTTTAGGCAGTAAGTTCAAGACAACATCATAAAATCTTTTCTATTGGGCAAAAATGTGGACCACCAGTGGGGAAAAATCCTGGTATGTTAACTACATGCAATCACTATCTTGTGTATTGCTATTTCCACAGGAACAATTGCACCCCCCTTCCACGGAAAACTCCCCAAGGACAATTTCCACTACCAACAATTTTCCCTCGGATAATTAGCATCTATGAAAATTATTCCCCAGAGAACTCCACCCACCAGAAAATTTGTAATTCTCCTGAAGGGAATTGTATGCAGGTAGAAGGTTATTTTCTGGGGTGAAAACTATCCTGATAGAACAGTGTCTGTGAGAGCTGTCCCAGGGAAACAAAACTGAATATCAGATCGTCACCCTAAAGTATGTAAACATGACATATTGAATTTATGAAAGAAAAGAATCTGAAGAAGACAAACCCATGTTGAAAAAAGTGCTCTGGTGCAAAGTTGTGGACCACTGCTAACAGCTGAAGACCACAAAGGTATTTGGCTTCCATCAACAGCATCTTCAATAATATTTTCCAGGTCACAGGATTACAACATGTAGCTGACTGTAAATCTTTTTGTCAAGCTGTTACATTGCCTATAAACTGAGGTAATTAAAGAAGAAATGATACAAGTAATTAACACATGAATACTACAATTGGATGGCTGATAAAATGCATACTTCAGTTTGAGTACTGCACCTCTGAAAAATTTAATGTACTGTATGCCCAAACCCAACTGGCTTAAATCTCATTAAAAGTTGTGGACTTATTCTTTTTAATTTACATGTAGTAACTTTTAGACAAGTTTACATTTTCACATACATATACCACATAATAAAATCTCTCCAAGGTATTGTAAGCCAAGCATTGTAGACCACTGGTGTGGAATAATCCTGGTACTTTAATGGCTACATACACTCACTGTATGGAGGCCTTTACTACACCACTTGGGTGGAGCAATCCTGTTACTGTAATAGCTACATGCACTCATTGTATAGGCGGCCTTCATTGCACCATTGGTGTGGAATAATCCTGGTATTTTATTGGCTACATGCACACACTGTATGGAAGGCCGTTATTGTACCACTGGTGTGGAATAATCCTGGCATTTTATTGGCTACATGCACCTACTGTATGGAAGCCCTTTATTGCACCATAGGCCTTTTTCCAAATAGCAGTTACAAAGGATTGTGGGATAGAGTTTTTGTGTGCATTATTTTTGTCAGTGTCATTTTACAGTGGACAGGAATGATGCAGACCAAAACAGTATCCCACAATACTTTCTAATTGCTATTTGGAAAAGGGTCTATTGGTGTGGAATAATCCTGGTACTTTAATAGCTACATGCACACACTTTATAGAGGCCTTTATTGCACCACTGGTATGGAATAATCCCGGTATTTTAATAGCTACATGCACACACTGTGTGGAGGCCTTTATTGCTTCATTGGTGTGGAATAATCCTGGTATTTTAATAGCTACATGCACTCACAGTATGGAGGCCTTTATTGCACCACTGGTGTGGAATAATCCTGGTATTTTAATAGCTACATGCACACACTGTATGGAGGCCTTTATTGCACCGTTGGTGTGGAATAATCCTGGTATTTTAATAGCTACATGCACTCACAGTATGGAGGCCTTTATTGCACCATTGGAATAGAATAATCCTGGTATTTGAATAGCTACATGCACTCACAGTATGGAGGCCTTTATTGCACCACTGGTGTGGAATAAACCTGGTATTTTAATAGCTACATGCACACACTGTGTGGAGGCCTTTATTGCCTCATTGGTGTGGAATAATCCTGGTATTTTAATAGCTACATGCACTCACAGTATGGAGGCCTTTATTGCACCACTGGTGTGGAATAATCCTGGTATTTTAATAGCTACATGCACACACTGTATGGAGGCCTTTATTGCACCGTTGGTGTGGAATAATCCTGGTATTTTAATAGCTACATGCACTCACAGTATAGAGGCCTTTATTGCACCACTGGTGTGGAATAATCCTGGTATTTTAATAGCTACATGCACTCACAGTATGGAGGCCTTTATTGCACCATTGATGTGGTATAATCCTGGTATTTTAATAGCTACATGCACTCACAGTATGGAGGCCTTTATTGCACCATTGGTGTGGAATAATCCTGGTATTTTAATAACTACATGGACTCACAGTATGGAGGCCTTTATTGCACCATTGGTGTGGAATAATCCTGGTATTTTAATAGCTACATGCACTCACAGTATGGAGGCCTTTATTGCACCACTGGTGTGGTATAATCCTGGTATTTTAATAGCTACATGCACTCACAGTATGGAGGCTTTCATTGCACCACTGGTGTGGAATAATCCTGGTATTTTAATAGCTACATGCACTCACAGTATGGAGGCCTTCATTGCACCACTGGTGTGGAATAATCCTGGTATTTTAATAGCTACATGCACTCACAGTATGGAGGCCTTTATTGCACCATTGGTGTGGAATAATCCTGGTATTTTTATAGCTTCATGTACTCACAGTATGGAGGCTTTTATTGTACAATTGGTGTGCAGCAGTCCTTGCACTCTAATAGCTACCTAAACTCACTCCTTCTTAAAGGAGTTGTGCTTTCTTGTGAAAATATCTCTCCTTCTCATATGCTTGTAGCTTTCACTTTGCACTTCTGGATAGTTTTATAATATTGCAAATTTTTGCTAGTGTGGTTATCCTGTAAAAAAATATGTTCTTTATTGTGTACAGTCACGCCTGCAAAAAGTTGGACGCAAAGACGCATTGCGTCCGCGAAAATCATGCTGCAGCTAGAAATTTTCATCTTAGTCCTAAATTAAGTAGACCAAGTGAGCTAGAAATTTTGGTTTTCAAGGTATGTGCGCCTGCGAAGTTTTGCAGCCATGTGTACAGTCCTAAGTTTGTTAACTGCAATGCATCCTCTAAACAAAATGTAAAGGATTCAAAAGTTTCCCATTTCTTTATGTTCTATTTTTTCTTTTGAGGAGAAAAGACGTGATTTTTAGGATGAATGAAAACAATGTCTCACAATTTTAAGGAGAGTGAAATACTGCTCTCCAAGGACTTGTTTGGTAAAACTGAGGAGTCACACCAGCTCTCCTTCTAAACAGAGGTCTGATATTATTGTCACAATAACGAATTTCTCACAGAAATGGTCCATCCAAAAGGAGATATACAAACACATACTTACAGTACCAAATTCTTCCCTGATGTACTGTAATATCATCCGAGAATGTACAGTACTGTACTAATCAAGTGGTATGTGAAGATAATGTCAACATGGGTACAGTTAGCCAAAGAATCAATCACTTCCTCAGAATGCAGCGTCCACTCTGCAGATGGGAATCCTGAAGGACTATCTGCAATTCAAACATAACACTAATTGACAACTACAGATAGCAAGTTTCAAAGCAAAGGGCTTGGTCAGAGGCAATGAATATCACTCCAAGACTGACATAGCAGTATAGAAAAACTGATGAAAATAATTACATATTTTAGCTCTAACTGTAACTCACTGTAAAATTCTTAATATAACCATGTAAGTTCATTTACAGATACTGTAGAGTAACTTTGTTTTATCATGGCACACTTTCAATCTTGATATCCCTCTAAACCTGGAAGCAGCTGTTACTTAGTAGGTGATTAGGATAGAACCTAAGATACACCTGGGTAGTAGTCAACACAATAGTGACTATTATTTATTCTGAACCACACTTGTAAAGTCTGGTCACACTGTTTGCAACCCATTCATATAAAGCATGTTGTTCATTCACTACCAATGTAGCCTTTAAGTAATCTTAGAACCTATCACACAGTTTAAGTTTTCAGCACTACTGTGGCTCACAGTTTTGCCCAGTATTAGACTAGCCTATATATTCAGGCAAGTTTGCACAGCCCATGGATGCAAATGCTGCATACACAAAGTCCAGCTGTGTCAAGTGTTCATAGCCTGCTCTAGCAAAGAAAGCTCTCTGGTTTGACAGTTGTAGGCCTGTCCTCTCTTTACCATATAATATGAGAATAATTTGGTCTTTGAAATATGGCTAGTTTTAGATATGGTAATTAGTATTTTTGATCATAAAAATTTTCTGTATTTTTGTTGTTTATATTTCATTTTTGAGAAATGCTATTCAAAGTGTTTTTTCTTACATAGTTACAGTATTTCCCCCAGAGCAACAGGCTGAGAAAGTTCTGGCAACTCATTGTGGCAAATAATAAATTGCCAGAATTTTGTAACAGTTAGGAGTGCAATTTCCTTAGACTTCACTGGAGTGAACACGGCCTTGTGTTCAAAGATCTTACAGCAAAGAGAGTTGAATCGAAGTTGGATAAATTCCAGTCACCACCTACGCAGACAGTCCTCAACTGGTTCACTTTGCAGTAGATGGGTTGTGCATTATGGAACATCATTCCTTTGAAAAGCTCAAAATGGCTTTTAAAACTTAGTGTCAGGTTCCATCTTCTCAACTCAAACACGAAAGAGTGTCAAGATTCACAGTTTTCCTTTTGTCTGACCCATTTTGTCCTTGTAGAATTTTATCTGTTTTTATTTTTGAACATTTCAAAACATTTCATGTCTCTATAGTTTGCATGCATGTTTTCGCAAACCGAATGTGTAATTCTAAACAAAAATATCAAGTGAATGAATTCTGGGGTACTGCCGAAATTTGGTCACCTTATGTACATAAAAATGTTAACTTTCTCTTTCATTATTTTCCAAACATGGCCTAGTTGTCTTCCATTTAAAAGTTTATAGAAACTTCAGGGATCTACTTGTACGCCCTTTGGGTGCATTTGAACAGCAATTTCCCTTTAAAAACCACAGACAAACAATGCAACAATGGAGAGGAGAGAGGGGAGTGGTGCAGAGTTGATACCTTTTTCTAGGTAAAATACTTTACAGTATTTATTTCTCATGGATGAAAAATACTCTCCCCCGCTTTCAGTTTTACTTAAAAATGTTCACAATTAGTAGGATAAATTTTACTTTGGTACTTGACCATGCCATGAAAAGGCCCCTCTCAGAAACGCACACTTCTATATTCCCAATATATGGGCCTTTGACTAGGTTTCCTGTTTCTGCAGAACCTTTATACTCATGCACGGTCGATAGAAGATTATCACTATTGCAACTGCCAGTACTGCTTTTCTGTGAAGAGTTGTTCTTCGGAACGATAATCAGCTTAAGAGAGATAAGAACTGCAGGCAGGAAATGAGAGTCACTGGTCAGAGGACTCACAAAACAAACATTAGATGCAAGGCTGCACAATTTCTGTCAAAATCTGTAAGGAGCCTTGTTTGACATAAAAATAAAAGAAAGCTCCCATGCAATCCCTACCAACCATAGAACAGAATAGGTCTACAAGTCAACACACTTGAATTCTGCTGTTTGTAGCCTATTGCAGTAACTCACATTCCTCCTCAGAAGCAATTTCTTTAAAGCTTAGTATCATCTGCAAATTTTCCCTGCCACAGATCTGGTGTGAAAACTGTTGAACTTTCCACTACATTACCCAGTAAGGCCGAGGGAATGAAAGTTGTAGATTTGCATCCACCGCCCACATGTCCAAAAGCCACCACATGAAAAATTTTCATTATTTACCACAGTTTCATTATTTTGTAAAAGCACAATGTTGATAAAAAAAATCCGTCCTGGAAATCTTCTCGAGGTTGCAGATCATCACGCCAATGCCATGCCCAGTGATATACGTATGTAATGCATAATGTGAGACGTATGTTGTATACTGTACCAGGAGATACGAAGGAACATGACAGAAACTCTCTAGTCCCCTTAATTGCATCCGAATATCGTTGATTTACAGTATAGTAACGATCATTCATAGTACCGCACATTTGGCAAACGTTGACACCCTACCCAGGTAGCTCATGTAGAGAGCGCGTTCCTGAATTCGTATTCATGGTTACTGAATTGCATTTTTGCATGTACTATATAGTGAGTGTATCTTGAGATGGTCAGTACGTACCGTGAGCCGGTCACTGCCTACAAAAAGTACCATCAGGGTTCTTTAGCCTTTTAATGAATTCTACATAAGAAACACGAGAAGAAAATGACAGCAGCTCAAAATCTGTCAAAAATAAGAATTCAGACCCATTTTTATAGGAAATTTGCTCAGCCTAGTCTATAGATGTTACTAAAGTAAGGTTTCAGACATGACTCAAAATAGTCGTAAAATTATTTAAAATATTTCTCTGGTTCACTGATAACAATATTTCCCATGCACAGCTTGGTGATTTCTTTATTTTGACAATAACATTTCATTAAATATAAATCTCGAAATTTAGAAATCTCTCCTATGGGCGTACGTAACGTTTGGGTGACCGACTCAAAGTGCACTTCTTGAACCAAAGGTATGTGAAACTCGGGTTAGGAATTTCTTCAGTTCTTAAATGTTTGTACATGAAATACACTCTTACTTGGGGGATTATGAGAAGGAAGGTTTATAAAAACATGGAATACAATACGAATGAAATATTTCTTTTATATAAGTATATTTTTGTGAAATTTCAACTGAGTGACCGACTCAGTCATGGTACAACCATGCTAAAATGTATGAACACGAAATAATGAATAATGAAAAATGAAAAAAATTGCTTCATGAGTTTTTAAAATTTTCTGGGACGCAAATCTACAACTTTCATTCTAGACTGGGAGCAGGGACCTGTGAAAAATGTGGTCGTTCAACCGGCACTACATCCAAGGTTTGATACCATAGCAAGTTAGTATGGACCCCCTACAACATCACCAGGTAGTTAGTACAATCAAATTGTGGTATCACTTTTTTGCTACGGCCTGTTATATACACGCACTGCCTGACCCATAAATTTCTCAAAATTTAGGGATAGGGGTAACTTACCAAGCGATTCTTCTACTATTACGTGGTCAATAACCAATATTATGATATCGATCTATTGCTTATAAATATCTCTAACAGATTACGTTATTTTAATCACCTTCTGACACTGCCCTGATGTGACCTGGGGTCAAAGGTCACGTGTTTTGGGAAATTGGCACCTAATTTAAGCAGCGGGCCAATATAACAAGAAAAATATCAACTTTTGATATTTATTAAAGCCTTATTTTTAACACAATTTACGTTGCAAATAATGTGATTACTCATTCATTTTGAAGTTATTATTTAGGCATGACACTAGTGCACTTGACTACCAATATTTCTCTACCTTAAATGGTAGATAAATAATCAGATAATAATTAGATAAGAAAAAAAGATAATAAGATAGTAATTTATCTACCTGAAATGGCAATGTCACATACCTATCTGACATTAAATAGTGAATATGTTAGGCTTTTACATTCAGATGAATATTAAACAATGTTATCTATCTTAATGCCAGCAGAAAATATAGGAAGGGTTATTGATAGTTTTATCATGGAAAAGAGAAGACTTTTGCTCATTCGCTACGAAGAAATTATATCAGAGAATATATAACTGAGCTAGGCCTTTTGTCATGCCATACCATTCCATTTTTAATCAGAGTCCTAATCTTGTCCAGCAGGCCATCGTAATCATCTTCATCTGACTCACTACACGTATACAGTCTTCAATATGGGTTCTGACAGCCTTCAGAGTCGATGCATTGCCAAGCTTCTGTACATCGCAGATTATTCACTTTGCACGAACAGTCTGTTCTTTGACACTCTGACTTCTTGCAGCAACAAAAAGACAGCACCAGTAGGGCAAGTGGTGCTGGGTCTTTCGTCATCAACAAAGGTTGGAGTGAGCCACCTTCAGTTTTCCAGCCATGGTTATTTGGTGAAGATAAATTTTGTTCTGATTGAAGTGACTTACTCCATATGTAAGTTTGACTGTTGGCCCATTTAATATGATGTAACAGGCTGTCATAAATGGGGGGGGGGA